>PYAF01004697.1:122756-151699 GCA_007407185.1 Glycine tomentella | reverse complement strand
CAAAAAGCAACAGCGTGAGAGGAAAAGATGAAGACTTTACTCACAATTCATCAATTGGGTACTCAAAAAGCATCATCAAACTCAAACACAACCACACACACATACAAATGTTAACAATAACACCATTAACAACAGCAACATAAGAAAAAAGGTAGAAGAGGGTGATTGAGATGATTGGACAGACATGATGGAACGGAGGTCGAGGGTTTGGAGGAAGGAGAAGTTGGCGGGTTCGGGGAAGCTGGAGCGGAATGCCATTATCAACCATCGCGAAGTTGGGGGCGGAATGAAGAGATCCTCGCCTTCGTCAGCGAGAACAATGTCGTTGGGCTTGAGCTCGATAGCGGCGACGGCCGCGTACTCCGGCATGAGGGCCTGCCACTGGCAGCACCAGGACGTCATTGTTGTCGTTTTGAGGGAGGGCTTCGCAGAGAGTGAGGGAGAGGGTGAGAAGAGAAGAGAATGAGCAGAAACCTAAATTGCCTAAATTGCTATTTAAACATTTTTTTTTTAAATTGAATACTTGCATTTTAAAGACGGTTATACCAAAACCGTTTTTGTATACCACACTTTTAAGACGGTTTTAATAAAACCGTCTTTGAAGAAGCACATTCGAAGACGGTTATTATAAAACCGTCTTCGTATATCTTCTTTTATTTACAAAATTGCCACCGCCTAATATTCGAAGACGGTTTTTTAGGAACCGTCTTAGAAGGTGCGTCGTAAAATACTGCTTTTGTAGTAGTGACTTATGCAATAGGATGGGATATATTTTGCACAAGATTTGATGACCACCTCTTTACTTGCTTTGGATAAGTGCTTTCCGGACCATTGGTTGATTCTCTTCCATATTCTATCCTTTAGAAAGCCAAAAGCAACTCTCTTAATTTTGTCAATGATGGAAGGAAGGCCAAGGTATCTTCCTGAACCAATTTGAGTAGAAACAATGAGAGAAAACATGATCAAGGACTTCATAGATTGTTGGGTGTTGCTACTAAAAAAGATCTCAGACTTTTGATGATTTATGAGTTGGTTGAATGCTTTCCCATAAGTATCAAGCATCTACAAAAGAGTGGAAGTCTCCTTTTCATTAGCTCTACAAAATAAAAAATAGTCATTAGCAAAAAAAAAAAAAAAAAGATATGAAAGGGTCGAACCACCTGTACACAACTTTAAACCATGGATGTCTCCTCTACTCACAACTCTTTAGAAGTGATGAATGTCACTCTATACATATGATAAAAAGGTAAGGTGACCCAACCTTAGTTCTCTCCCTAGAGAAATAAGTCTAACAAATTCATCTATTAACTATAAATTTATTTGTTAATTGCGTAAGGGTACTTTGAAAAAATTAATGCAACAGACAATTAAACAAAGATCTTACGAAAAAAGGACAAACAATTTTTTGAAAAGAGACTTTTAAAAATGATTCATTTGGTGGTCAAGATAAGATAAGAACATGTCAGATACGAACATGATAAACTTTAATCATTTCAAATGTTTGATGTGCACTAGATAGAACCATATAATGATAGGATATGCTCAAATTTTAAAAAAAAAAAAGATTGTTTCATTAAAATTACCTATAATTTTTGAAAAATTAAATTTTAATTTATTTTTCATAAACTATGAAAATTATTAAAAATTGAATAAATTATATAAAAGTATATTTTATTTATGCAAATAATTTTTTTTAATCATAAAAAAATTATATAAGATTTTTAAAATAGTTAAATGTTTTTCTTTGAAATTTTTTTGAATAATAATTATTTAATTATTTATATTTTAATTAATAATTTAATTTAAATTTATGTGTCAAAATTATTATTATTATTATTATAATTATATATAAAAGATAATATGCTAATTAAGAAAATATAATATATGTATATATATATATATTGTATAAATTAATATATTACCATATATTATATTTATTATATGTGCTATATATAAATCTTATATATTTTTTTTGCATAAAAATATCATGCTACTATCTTATCATGTTGATTGTAAAATAATTTTTTTTATCATGATAAGAAATACACTAGAGCAATATCATATGATAAGAAACAGGATAATATTAAAATAAGATACTATTATATCCTATTGATGTAAGAACCAACAAATTATAAAAAGATATGATAATCATTATATCATATCCCTCCTATCATGGCAATCAAACCAACCCTTATTAATTAACAAATGCTAAAAAGAAAAAAGAAAAATTGATTACCTGATATCTAAAATTTTACAAAATATAACATTCGGGTTCTATTATTTTTTCTCCTAAAAAAAAGATTCTACTAACTTTACAATTTTGAAAAAGTCAGGAGTTTAACTTCCTACACCATTCATTTTTCTTACACCCAGCAAAAAATTGGAATTCCAAAAATGCCCTTCATCGTTTTGGTAAAATTTGATACATCATTCTAAGCTTTTGTGTTTTTTTTTGTTTTTGTTCATTTGTGCTTTTGTGCTGCGTTTTCTGGTCTCCGGTTGGTGGTGTTGTTTTCGTGGTGGCGGAAGTGGTCGTGAGTCACGGTGGTTGCTTGGTTTTGGCTTGTCGGACATCCGTCGGACGTATGTTTTTAAACCAGTCTAGCATCATCTGTATGGAGTCATACGAATTACCAATCCGTACGGATCACATGGATTGCCAATCTGTATGAGTATATTTAAATTTTTTTAAAATTTTGAATTTGTTTACCCAAACATACATAATTGTTTTTTAATTATCAAAACTTACATGTTTACATTGACACTGTGATTTTTTAAAAATAATTGAAAGCCCAACTAAGAATATAAATAAGGAAAAATTAATTCTAAGTAGTATTTAAACACATGGACTTGCACATAATAATAATAATTAAAAACATAAGGTAATTGAGATGATAGACAGAGAGACAAACATAATAAACACCACCTAATAAAATAAAACAAAATGGGACGTTCTAACAATAACAATTGAAATACGAAAATAACCAAACTAATCATAGTTCGAAAGATGTTGTACAAAGAAGATGTCTTCTTCCATTTGAATCATTCTAGTGAGCATGATACCCAACATCTGCATCGGTTATTGGGGGTTGTTGGGTAGTTGGTTTGTTAAAAATAGCTAAAATTTCTATTGGACAAAAATGTTTCCAGTAGTTAGATTCTGCTAACACCTTTAACACATCTTCATCGATTATCAACTCTATTATGTGATATTCGAGTATTTTTCAGAATATTTTGCATGGGCTAGCTGTCGAAAAACAATTTTCTGACCACTTGTGAGTTGTGAATTCCATAAGGAGGAACCCCTACAGGCGCAACTTGCTTGATGACATCCTTGAGTGTTTCAATGTTGCATCTTGAAGGAATTTCAAATCTTATTAGATTTGTTCCAGTAGGAGTAACCCACAAAATCCCCTTGTCGTGGTATGTTCCACTTGTCGTTGTAATATAGCATTGCATCATGTGTAGGGACGATGGTGGATCGAAGCAGGTTAAGTATACCATCGGGTGTTCTGTTGATGGTACATAGTAATTCTATAGGGTCAACACACGGGTATTGCTCATTGCACATTAACATTGTGCAAATATCATCATCATTTGTGAGTTGCAGAGAATGAAAAAAATATTGCTGATGTAAGGACCCTCATTATGGCGCGGTTGGCGCCAGATCCTGCGCGGTTAGCGCCGGGATTGCTCAGCAGAAAACCCTGTGAGGGGTGTGGCGCAGGTAGCGCCAGGGCTGGCGCTGATGGCGCCAGACCCACTGGAATTCCACGCCAAGGGCACCAGATGCTCGGGAATTTGACGCTGAAGGCGTCAATGTGGCGCGAGGGGTGCCAGGTGTTTTTCAGTCCACGCGGGTCGCGCCATGTCTGGCGCGGATGGCGCGGGAAGTGGTCTGGAAAACCAAGTTTCACTGGTTTTCCACGCGGTCAGCACCAGGTGTGGCGCGGACGGCGCCATAGGCCCAGGGAGGTTGGCGCTAACGGCGCCGGTGGCGCCATAGGTTCTGGAAGGTGGTGCTGGGGGCGTGGGAGTGGCGCTGATGGCGCCACAGACACCGCCATGTTGGCGCGGTTAGCACCAGAGGTGGCGCGATCCGCGCCAGACCTCGGGCAGGCCCAGTATAAAGGCCAGATCGCGTTTTGCTGAAGAAGAAACTTCTTCTTCTTCCTCCCAATGCCCTGGACCTCCATTAGAGCAGTTCCAAGCTTCCTAGGACCTTATACCTTGGCCTAAACACCTCCCTATGACCTATAAACTTGAGAGAATCACCTAGAAAGCTTGAATCCTTCATCCTTTCTCTTAAAAACCCCTTGTGAGTGAGAATTCCTTCCTGAAGGAAAAGCTTTGAAACTTGAGTTTGGCAAGGACCCAAGGCTTGGAGCGGACACCAGAGCTTGAGGAAGCTGTCCTTTAGCCTTCTTGGTCGCCACTGAGGTAAGAAACTCGAGTTTCTCCGGTCAATTTGTGAATTGGGGTTCTCTGTGCATAGTGACCCATATGAGCTGGGGCTAGAATTAGCCCAGGGACCTGTAGAGAAACTTGTTAAGAGCAATGTAGTGATGAAGGATTAGCTTTCAATTTTTGATTTGGTTAACTTGGAATCTTGGCTCTGTGATATGCATGTGTGGCTGTGTAATGAGTCACTTGTTGTTTTCCGGACATGCAAGAACCTTGATTATGATTGTGTTGAGCCTGAGAGGCTGGTTGAACGGTGCCTTGATCGAGGTTTAAACCGTTCCAGTGATAATTGAATTCTAGGCTGATGAGAGCTTGTGCTCAGGCAGGTGTTGTGCATTGAGTCTGGGATGACTCAGATGCTTGGTATTCAGCATTGAGAAACCTTGTATGGTTTATGAGAAGCCTAAGTGAAGGCTTGATTGATTGAACCTTAGGATAGGGGATTTCTGATATGTTATGTTCTGTGATTGATTGACTGTTGAATTGAGCTTGATATGAATCCCTATGCCTGGATTAGGGCGTGATATTGAGACTGTTGGTGGCGGGAGCCACAGACCAGGGAAAGAACTGCAGAGTGCTACTTTGCCAGGTAAGTTCTGAGTCCCTGGGAAATGATTTCCCACTTGGTTGCACACCACACTCTGGGGGAGTGGTGGTCATATTCATAATGCATGCATTGATTGTCGCATACTTATATTACTATGTGTGCATTTGTGCCTAGTTGTGCTATGAACTGTGAAAGGCATTGAGGGTTCTCTGCCATGTATTGAGGGCATTGAGGGTTCTCTGCCAGGGCATTGAGGGTTTTCTGCCAAGGCATTGAGGGTTCTCTGCCAGGGGTGTGGAGCAGATAACTGCTCATGTGTAAGAGGGTCAGAGGGCCAGGCCATTGGGCCAGATTTGATGTGTGTGCTTGTCTGATGTTTGTATTGTGAATTGTGGACAGGGTGGGGGATGATTTTCCAAGGACCCTGAGCTTACTGAGGTATGTATCTCACCCCGTGTGGGGATTTATGATTTCAGGTGACTCTTCAGGCAGAAGAGAGCAGTCTCAGGGCAGGAGGCCCGAGTAGAGACATTTCTGCTTGGCTGAGAGCAGCAGATGGAGCTTGAAGGCTTAGTTTTGATTTTTGTTTATGCTTTGTACCCTTGATAAGGGTTGTATAGTTCTGTAAACCCTCGGTGAGGGCTGACCTGATTTGTATCACCACGGTGTGGTGAAGATACTGATATATATATGACTATGTACAGAACTATTTATGATATGTTTATGAGATTCCTCCTGAGTTCAATTGTTGTATATGTGATTATCTGCCTATGTATTCTATTTATCTGTCCAATTTGTGTATGAGATGAGAAATGGACCAGCAGGGATATGTTATTGGCCTTGTGCTTGTGCTGTTGTTATATGTTTTATTCCATACATAATGAATCAAGAAAAGCGATTCTGTGCTTCCGCTGAGTTTTAAATTGATGTGTTAAGCGATAAACTGATATTATTAATGATAACGCACCGGAGGCCTACAGGGTGTTACAGCTGACCTACATCTAGGAATTGTTGTCGGTAGTAGATTCCATCCACAAACTGGTCATTGGTTAGCATAAGGGTGCTGTGCATCCTAGTCTTGAGTGTCTGAAAAGAACAATCCTTTGGAATTCGCATTGGTATTGGAGTAGGACATTGAAAAGAAACACCAGTTTCGTTGTGTTTCAGTGATCCATTTGGAAAAAATGAATGCTAATTTGGAGTTAGTAATGGTCTGACTGCTTGTTTCTCCTAAGAATGTCATAGTATTGAGAATGAATTTTGTTTGTGGAGGTCTATTGTGTGGGAGTGTGTGGTTGTGTTAGCGGTGTGTTGTGTTATTTATAGTTGTGTGATTGTCTTTCTGATAGAAGCTCGTTTGGAATCCAATGCTGATTAAGACATGTCATATAGTGTACTATCAATTTTGATTGTGATGTTGCCCTTCCACATGCCTATTTCGACTGCATAGTGTTGTACATAGTGTTGTGTCTCTGTATACTGTGTAGTGTTGTCAATTTGACAGTGATGTTGCCTGTCGACATGGTGTAGCAGGCATGCGTTCTGCAATGTGTTGTCAATTTGGACCTTTAAAAAATCACAGTTTTAAAATAATTTTGAATTTTTGTATTTGTAAAGTGTGTATAATTTGTTGTATTCAAATAAATGTATTTATGATTTAAACTGTTTGTTTAGATGGACAACGATGATTGAATGTATGACAATATTATGTCTGAAGAAATTAATATGCCGAAAGACATTAATATGACTGAAGACAACAAAGACGCACCTTCTGCGTTTGAAAATAACATGTGTTTAGTTCATTGTTCTGATGCCTTCAATACTTCAGAGGTATTTTTATGACGTTGTCTTTTAGTAAATGGTGTGATGATTAAATATTTGAGAAGTTTAACTTTTATTATGATGTTTTTGTAGGTGTTTAATTCTCGTGAAGAGCTATTGCAATGGGCTCGTAGAGTTGCGTAAGAGATTGGCTTCAGAGCCGTGATAATGAGATCTGGCACAGCAACTGGAAAAAAGGGAAGGACCTCATTTATTTTAATTGGTTGTGAAAGGAGTGGAAATTTTAGAGCATTCAATAAAGATTTAGTCCGTACGACGACTAGTACTAGAAAGTGTGATTGACCTTTTAAGTTGCGAGCGAAACCAGTTTTGGGTGGTAAAGGCTGGATGGTAAAGTTAATATGTGGGACTCATAACCATCATTTGGCTAAGTCATTAACGGAACATCCATATGCTTGTCGTTTGACTGAGGATGAGAAGCTTATTATTGCTGATATGACAAAGTCAAGGGTGAAACCTAAGAATATTCTTCTAACTTTGAAGGATCACAACCCAAACAACTATACAACATTGAAGCAAGTTTACAATGCCAGATATGTTTATCGTACTTCTATAAGAGGCAGTAATACTGAAATGCAACACTTGATGAAGCTTCTTGAACGTGATATGTATAGCATAGACTGAAGGACGAAAATGTTGTACGTGATATTTTCTGGTCACATCTAGATGCAGTGAAGTTGATAAATGCATGTCATTTGTATTTCTCATAGACAATACGTACAAAACAAACAGGTATAGACTCCCTCTGCTGGACATTGTTGGTATCACACCTACTGGGATGACATTTTCAACTGTTTTTGCATATTTGGAGGGCGGACGTATAAACAATCTTGTATGAGCGCTTGAACGATTTAGGAGGCTTTTTTTGAAGAGTGATGTTTTCCCTGAAGTCATTGTTACTAACAGAGATTTAGCCTTGATGAATGTTGTGAAGACTGTTTTCCCAAACACAACCAACTTGTTGTGCCGGTTCCATATTGCCAAGAATGTGAAGGCAAAATGTAAAATCCTTGTGGGACAAAACAATGCATGGGACTATGTGATGGATGCATGGGGGAGTTTGGTAGATTGTGATTTTGAAAAAGAATATGAAGATTGTGTTATGAAGTTTGAATGTGCTTGTGTATCGTGGCCAATATTTGTTCAATACGTCAAAGACACGTGGTTAAATCCGCACAAAGAAAGATTTGTAACGACATGGACTAATAAGGTCATGCATTTTGGAAACACAACAACTAACAGGTATGAAATCATAAAACCCTTTTTTATTTTGCTGATATAGAATTACAGTAATTAATAAAATGTATTTATGATGTGTTTAAAATTGTAGGTTGAGTCTGCTTATTGGAACTTAAATAGGCTATTGCAGAATAGCGTAGGAGATCTATGTAGTGTTTGGGATGCCATGGACGATATGATCACATTGCAACACAGTGAAATAAAGTCATCTTTTGAGAGAAGCACACATGTTTTTGGACATGCGTTTAAAGGGACCTTGTACAAAAGACTGATAGGCATGGTTTCAAAGTATGCGTTAAATGAAATTGCTACAGAGTTTGAGCGAGTTGATTATGCACGTGTTGATCGCACTCGTTATGGATGTGTGTTGAGAAGTACGCATGGTCTGCCTTGTGCATGTGAGCTAGCTAGAATTGGTCTTGGTAGTATACCGTTGGCAACAATACACATGTTTTGGCGAAGGTTACATTTTGAGGACCAAGGTCACAATGAGTGTGAAATCCACATAAAAGAAGAAATGGATGCAATATCGAAGCGTTTCGAACGTCTTGATATGTATGGCAAAGTAACTCTCAAGAGTAAGCTCAAAGAACTAACATATCCTGATACAACTTCCATTTGTCCTACCCCTGAAAAGGTGAAGACAAAAGGAGCACAAAAGAAACACCAAAGATCAACCAAGCGGGATCCATCGTACTTTGAGTACATGGATGCGTTTCATTCGCAGCATGATAGTTGCTCATCTCAACCCCGATCTGCGTCAACATCTTCAGGAAATATGCCCTCTTGTAATATCCCAATGTTGGATCAATTTCTCCCATGCATGAAGAATTACATTTTAAATGTCAGTGATGTTAAAGCAGATGGTAACTACGGTTATCGTGTTAATGCGGGCTTACTTGGTTATGGTGAAGATGCTTGGGCTGTGGTGCACAATCATTTGCTCAAAGAACTTGCACAATGGTCTAATGAATATATTGTCTTGTTTGGTGGGTTCCATAAATTTGAGCAATTAAAGAGGTCACTTTTAGTGGATGAGTTGTCAAAGGTACATGTTATGCTTTGCTTTGATATTTATATGATATTTTGGTGGGTTATTATACTAATCCTTTTTATGTGATATTAACGGTTTAACGTTGTAGTTGTTTGTGGTGGCAGACAACAATTGATATATGGATGGATATTACTGACATGGGTTACGTGATTGCCTCACGGTATAACATTGTACTTGTTTGTCTTTCTCTCCAACAAAGTATGACGTTTTTCCCTCTTAGAAGTCAACCGCCTAGAGATGCTGGTGTACATCGGGTCATTTGTATACGGATATCATTTTATTTGTTTACACTAACTACAAGAAATATAATACACCATAACAGTTTAAATCATGATTTTGTACAGGTATTATTGCGAGACGGATGTCCTATGCCACCAACTGCTTTGTTATGGTCAAGAAATTGTTATTCAAAAGCAAAAGAGTGGCCTACTAGTTATATTAGTCAAATGCAGAAGTATATCAGTTTGACGAGAATACCAACTGATTATGTTGATTTGGGGTGTTAAAGACTTGGATTTTATATCATTTATATATTTTGTATTTGATTAGAGTGAACTATGAAATGAAATGGAATGAAATATTTGTTCAATAACAATGGATTACGTTTAAGAAATGAATACGCCATACAAATAATGACAAAAGTCAAACTCACTGCGGTCCATTCCGAGGACATCTAGACCGCACATACACTATCCTATCCTCACATACACTATGTGCTATTGTGATACATTGCTCAACTATCTTATATGCATCAGTGCCATTGGTAACCATCCGAAGATCTATCATGCATTGCAACCTTCCCGCAATGCTCTGGAACGCGCCCTTAATAGAGTTTGCAAAAAACGGATTAGATAACAAGTTTCAGTCACACTTACCAATGCATGTCTAGGAATGCTAGGCTGATCATTTTCAACTACATCTGCTTGTACAACATGTGGTGGATCTGGCACACGAGATGGTGGATCTAGTACGATATGTGGCACGACGGAAGGACGTCGTGTGGCCTCCCCAGTCTGTGGCAGGGTCATGAAAGGGTGCGAGATTTGGTAGAACCAATCGAAATAATCCGCCTCAACGTCTCCGATGATTGTAAGATACTGAGAAAAATGAAGCCACATGTCATCAACCTCTTCAGTGGATAGGGAAGGCAAGCTGAGAAGAAGAGGAATAACTGAACGAATCCAAACTGTCGGAGTACCCACTCTGGTTGGTATCTAACAATGTATGGGCCCCAACAGATATGACCTGAGAAGAGACAAATGACTTCAAACTCATAGATCGCATGATGACCAATGAATGGTGTCCAACAAACACCGTCAATCATCAACCTATCTAGTCGCCTTCGATAGGTTGTGACAGGTAATGCTTTCTCTGGCTTCCAGCGGCATTCCTATGGTTGGCTCTCCACATAGTCCTCATCTACAATCATGTTGGCAATGCCAGGAAAATGCTCATATACCCAACACTGCAGTCACAAAAAAATTTAACACACATAAACAATTAAATTACAAACGAAACATTAAACATAAAACAAAAGTCACTTCAATTGCCAAAAAATACCTATAGCAGACTAATATACCCAGCAACATGTCTTCCATGGTGCTGACATGCATAGTTCAAGTTATCATACATGTGTTGGAGTGCAGCCACTCCCCAACTGAAGCCACCCGCCTGATGTAGATCACGAAATGCCTCCAAGAATACCACACCGATATGTGTGGCACTCTTGTTAGAGAAAATCGTGCAACCAACCAAATGGAGCAAATATGCTCTGGCAGCCACTGTCACTCTATCTGCTAACACTTCACAGCATACAACTCTCGCAACCATGACAGACGAACATATGCTCCATGGCATTGTTTCGTCTCAGCTTCAGCCTCTTCGGGGGTCACCTCAAGCAACTCCACTACTAATTCAATAGCCTCCTCTACATCCAATACATCGTAGGTCTAGAAGGCTCCCATCACAGGTAGATGCAACAACGATGTGATGTCGTCCAGCGTGATCATCATCTCTCCGATCGGCAAATGGAAACTACTGGTCTCCTTATGCCATCTCTCCACAAAGCCTGAGATTAAACCCCGATCACCTGTCTCTAGTAAACAGGTGATAAGTGGGCTTAACCCTGTACCGGGGACCAAACCTTCAATCTCAGGTGCAGGCCTGCCAAATTTGTACACCTTTCTCCCATGAGATGCCAACTTCAACTCAGGGAGTTCCTGTAATATTTATTAGTTACATAACTACATAATTGTCAAATTGAACTAAATTTAAATATAATGGTATGATACTCTCCTATCCAAACTTTCACCGCTACATGATCGACATAAAGTGACAACACAAAAGTATCACGTGGCCCCCCCGGAAATCCCTCAGCCTCAGCCTTATTATCAACGATTCCCTCATCGGGTTTAACCGAATCACCAACGCCTACATCTTGGTCAGCTGGCACGTGTACATCATCATCTACACTATGTTTTCTTTGTGTCGATGCTATCGGCCTATGACGTGCAGGGGTTCATCAATGTTACCACTTGCCTCTCTGTCCAAAGCCCGATATAATCCTAACATTCTAGCCATAACAACTACAAATTAACATATTTCAAGTCTCACAGGACAACTTTTTCATGCAAGTCAATCAACATAAATCATGGTAGCAATCAACATAAGCAATTGCCTTGGCAGCAAACATTTCAATTCAATATAAAATTGTTAAGCACAAACAGCACAAACATTTCACGTGCACAGACATCATGGCTTTAGCTCACCATGACTTGCACATAGCACAGAAAATTCCAACTCTTATTCATAGACATCATGGCAAAAATGCTACTTTTTGTCAACAAAATGAACAAGTCAATACATATAATTTTTTATCTTCACAAATCAACCAAATGATATATGCATGTCATTTTGTTGAGATAAAAGCAACATCCTAAGCAAGCAGCGCATGTTGTTTTAATGAGTAACTAAGTAACTTCCTAGTCAACCAATACATACCGTTTTGGTCAATAATAAAACAAGCTCCCAAACAATGTATGCAAGTCATTTGGTTGAGAAATAAAGCAACTCCCTAGTCAAGTAGTGCACACCATATTGAGTATTAAAACAATGTCCTAATCAAGCGGTGCATATCATAATCATACTATCTTAAAAATTAATTTTCATTTAAAAAAAATCAAAATACACTTACGGATTGCCAATCCGTAAGGTCCATACGGATTGGCAATCCGTAAGTGTATTTTTATTTTTTTAAAACAATGTCCTAATCAAGCGGTGCATATCATAATCCTACTATCCTAAAAATTAATTTTCATTTAAAAAAATCAAAATACACTTACGGATTGACAATCCGTAAGGTCCATACGGATAGACAATCCGTAAGGTCCATACGGATTGCCAATCCATAAGAACCATAAGGATTGCCAATCCGTAAGAAGGAAATGTGAATCCGTATGGTGGATCCGAATTCCAATTTCTTCTTACAGATTTGCAATCTGTATGGGTCCACGCAACAACAATGCCAACAAAGAAGACGAAGAGCAATCGACTTACCTCTACCGCGAACGACGAACGGACGACGGTAGAACCAGTGAAGCCTGCGAACAATCACCAACTGAAGATGCAAACGCAAACGAGAACGAGAATCTCAAGCGACGGAGGCGATGAAGAGGCGCGTATGAGAAATGAATAGTGTATTAGAAAAATTTAAAAGCTTTGTTTTATACGATTTTTTAAAGGTTTATTTTAGGAATTCTACTATTCCTTGCTGGGTGTATTAGAATACTTGATGGTGTAGGAAGCAAAACTCAAAAGTCAGGGGGGCAAGGCCCTCACCCTAACACACCTACATGCGTCCCTCCCGAGTGTCGGTAATATTTTTTGCACATTTCAATCAAAAGTTTTCGTTGGCCCATGCTATTGACACCCTCGATCTTCCTAGCACGCACCTTTTTTTTAAATATCCTTAACGAAAATTAGTTTTCATTATATATTTTAACATAAACAAAAATTATACAGATTTCGTTAAATCCACGACATGCAAAAAAAATAACAAAGGAATATACTGCTGAAGAAAAAAAGCAATTGAAGTATGAAAAAACAATATTCGTAAGAAAGAAAGTGAAAAGATATTTAAAGAAGGGGTTGCGAACTTAGGATGCCTGAAGAATTGGAGGAGGGAGAGGGGTGTGTGATGACAGAGATAGAATATAAATTAAAAAAATTTAAATTTCAATTTTAACTCCCTTAAATTTATGAATCTAATTTTGGTTATCTTATTTTTTTCACTATTCTAGACCTTCTATTAGAAAATTCATATTTTTGTCCAATTCTCAAATTTGTGTATGGTTTATTTTATTATTTTATTCCAATTGAACCCTAAACTTAACATATTCACTTAAATTATCATAAAAAATTAAATTAATTAAAATATAAAAAGTAAAACAAACAAAATTTACGATTGGCCAAAATTGCAGATGTTTTAGAATAGAGAGAACAAAATTACGGAGATCAAAATTTCATATTAGGGATTATGTAACAGGTAGACCAATTTGTAATTTACAAAAGAAAAAAAGTGAAGGACGGGAAGAGGAAACACAGAATGTAAATAGCATGTGCCTTTTCTATCAACCATAATCTTGTTTAGGGCCTACAACTAGAATCTAGGTTTACAATTGGGAATTACTATTCTCACTAGCAATAATGCTATTGATACTACCAATCCTTAATTCCTCTTTTGCACACTCACTAATCCCTACACCCCCTCCCCTCCTTCCCCTCAGGCTTCTCACTAAGGCACCTCACTTTGGCTAGATTTGCATGCAACCCCTCACCGCACTGCAGTACCACCATGGTTCAACAACATCGTGTCGTCGTCCCTCCTAGGACCCATGACCCTTGCATGTGTGACTTTGACCTCCGAGGCTCCATGCATGTGACTTTCCTTCTTCAGTTCCACAATGGGTTGCACCGATCTAGTTTTGGTTTGGGAGTGTTTTGATTTGGTCTAAAGGGATGCGTGGAGGGGGAGGGGGCCGCGGGGGGAGGGTGGGGAGGAAGAGAGACGATGAATGTATTTTTGTTCTCATCGCTGCCAATAATGTTTTTTGTTTGATATTATTAACAAAATTTTGCTTCTATTAAGAAGGGGGTTAAAAATAACATGAAACATAATCGTATTTTGGTTGTTATTTTTTATCCCACTCCCATATTGTACAATGAAATTGTATTTTCAGTTTTTTTACCCCATTTGTGTAACGGAAATACGGTTCCATTAGGTTTCCATCCAAGGGGGAGCTCAAAATCAGTAGTGCATTAGCAATAGTGATAGTTGTAATACCCCAGACAAATCACATCAGAATGAAAAAGATCCAAAAGTTGTGCATCATCGTGTGAAATATCAATGCGTGAGCTATCAAGAAATCAACTGGCAAAGATGTTGCAATAGTACCAACAACAATACCCTTACTAATTTTTCTTCCTCTTTTTACTTGAGGTTGATCAGATCATATCAATATATGATTAAAAGAGGGGTGATAATGATGGGCTACACCATTCAAGTGTAATGTTTGGGATCAGAGGATAAAAGTTTAGTGTGGACCTTGACATTCCAACTTTGAGATGTAGACTCTTTTTGTGCATAAGTGAAACCATAATCAGTATTAAGTGAAAGAATAATAGGTTATAACTTCAATGCAACATTGTACACGCAAAAACATTAAAAGAAAGAAAAATTCACTAAATAGAACCTTCAATGACCTCATGATATATACAAAATCGAAATCCAAGCTTGTGACACATGACTTTTCCTCGAATTTGTTATTTGAAAGTTAATTTGGTCAGAATTACAAAACAAACAAAAAGAAAAAAACAATGACGTTAATGATAGCTATTGATCTTAACACAACCTCTTCCTTGACTTTGTTAATACAAGCAGCTAAACGACCTTTGTCTTATCGATGGATTACTCACCAGGAAATTCTGGTCAGTCAACTTTCCTCCAACATGTGCTGTAAACTAATGATTCATTAAGTTATTATTCTAATAATAAAAAAAACTTTAAACATGTATAGTTAGAAGTGCAAAGCTGGCATGTTTATCTTCAACTAACAGCAGTTTGTTTGGCTTTGTTTTGTTTCTAAATTATTATTTCTTTCTACTTAACTATACCCTTAATTAAAATTAGATGTTATTTACATTATTTTATTATTGTCTATCATTTTACAGTCGAAATTTAGTTGTGGTAGTCTTTAGTACTTAATGGCACTTTTAACAGTCGAATTTGCTAAATTATGTACAAATTAAGTATTTTAATATCTTACAAAAAAATAAAACTGAAACTAAAATCTCTTCTATTATTTTAAACAATGTGTTTTGAAAGAGAACTTTCATTTATCTTATTATGTTTTTATGTTATTGGAGAGAAATGTGTAGACTAGGTTTACACGCTTCATCACTTCAATTGAAAAGTGACCATTGGGAAAATAATATATAGTTTATAACCACCTTGATTGGAGGTACGTAAAAGGATGAAGGAATGGGACTACACACAAATGGTTAAGTTAATATCTAAGCACCTAATTTGATTAGTGATGTTTTGTTGTTAGCTCTAGAATTGACTTCAAATGAAGAAATTTTCACCTACTGAACAAAGAAAATGAAGAAACATGTTCACATGTGCAGTCTGAACAGATGACAAAAAACTATATTTTACATTTTCATGCCTTGACGTTGTTAAGAATTATAATCTCTTATGCAATTAAACAAATGGATCTCGATGTGAACCAATTTCCAGTAACTTGACTAATTAAAAAAAAAACAAAATCAAAATAGAAAAAAAACGGATGATTAAATTCCAGCAAATTTTTATCAAAGTCGGAGTAGTAGAAATAAACAAAGGTTCATTTGGAATTTTAGAAAATATATGTTGGTTTATTTTCTATTGATTGACTAAGTCAAAACCACATAAGGTGGCTTACTCACCTTATCTTCTTAAGAATAAGTTGTTGCTAATCTTATCCTGTATCTTTTTAGGAATAAGTTGCTGTTAATCTTATAAACTAATCTTATCCCTTATTTTTAGCAACTAAGCCCACGTTTTATGCATATCAAAAAACCTCCTTGATGGGAAAATGTTATAAAAGGAGATGTGCAAGGCTAAGGTCCATGTGCTTGCTATTTGAAAATCTCAATACACTATCAGTGAGTGATAGTGAAAGCATAGAAGATCCTTAAGTCAAAAGTCAAATTAGTTTGGAGACTCATAAATTGTACAGACAATTACAATTCATCTTTGGAGCAAACAAGAATAGCAATGCGGGAGGTATTCACGATCTTAATTTTTCCGCACTTAATCTAATTGCTTATATTGTTTATGTATAAACATGATTAGATTATTTAGTTTTTCTTACATTTGGTATCAGAGCCCGTTTAATGTCTCTGCCTTGCTTTTGTTTGACACTCATATATGTAAAATATTATTTTATTAAAATATGAGTATTTCATTTGAACGTTTTAATCTTAGCTTTGGAATCATATGAAAATTGAGGTTCTAAGCTTTATGTAAATTAAAACATAGATTTCGGTGTTGAAAAAGATGAAAAATCATTGGGTTTTTAATTCGGGTCTGTGGGTCGCAACTGGGCCAAAGTGATTCAGCTCAAGGTTGAAGATGATGAACAGTAATAATAATAAAATAAAAAGACATTTTTGCACTGGCTGGGTTTCAAACTCATGTCCTCCATCACTTTTAGAAAAATTCACATGAATCGTTGGGCATGTTATACATTTCATGCGTTCCTGTTTAATTTTGAAATTTGTAGAATTTTGATTTGTTTTATGCATGAATATATTATGGAAGAGTTTATTCTATCATATATATTAAATCAAATGCATAATATTATGTTTCAATTATGCAATTGTATATGAGAATTTTATTCATCATTATATTATATCTTGATCTTGAAGTGCATAATATGATTTATTCTCATATAATTAATTTTATGTCTAAGTGATCTTTATAATTTTAATTAACTATGAATTAGTCACAATATCTATAATTTAATTAAAATTATATATTAAGTTGTTTAAAGATCATATAAGGAATTAGGCATAATATTGTAATTTATTGTTACTATTCCCATTTTTATTTTGATTTGTAATGAAATGAAATAAAATAAAATGTATTAGATGGGAATTGAACTCGTAACCAAATAAATGGCTATAAAACATTTTTTCAATTGAACTAATGACAATTTTGTGATATATGTTCACATGACCTATTGTTATTCTGCCATTACCTGTATTAATTTATGTTTTCCTATACATGTAATATTAAGTTGATTAATCTAAATGATTGATTATTTAATTTTATTGTTTATGGTTAATTACAGTAAAATTAATTTTGAAAATTAGATAATATTTAGTGATCTTTATAATTTAATTAATTAAAGCCTAGTCACAGCAACTTTAATTATTTAAATTATATATTAAGACTTCCTATATCACATAAGGTAGATGATATTAATTGTAATTAGTCATATATAATATAATAGATATCATCCTACAGGAATTTCTATTATAGTTTTGTATGATTAATTAGAATAAAATATTAAAATTATATTTTTTTTATTTGCCCACAGGGATCAAGAAATATAACTTGATAGTTTTATCATAATGTTTATGTGAATTTAATTGGATTAAAATTTTAGCCCACAGGTACATTTTATGTCACTAAATTCATAATTTTATAAGTATGACTTACATTGGTAAAGCATGAAACATTATTTTTGTCTCAAATTTTAATGATAAGCATATATGTTGAATTATTTTGCAACTATACAACTTATTAATACAATTGATGTCCCAGAATTGAGAGGAGATTATTTTTCTATATGGAAGGAAAAGATTTTGCTAACGTTAGGGTATATGAACATTGATTATGCAATCTTGAAACTAAGCCACCAACAATTACAGAGAACAATATATACTATGGTATATAGGCCGATATTAAGGGTTCAGTTGAACAGTATGACAATGTGAGAGTGTTGTTGAAGTACATTGATGAACAATTTGAAACTTCAAGGAAGACATTGGCAATACCTTAATAATGAAATTTTCTTCCATGAAGCTCAATACTCTGAGGGGTGTGCGTGAGCACATCAGGCATATGAGGAACATTGCAGCTCAACTAAAAACTCTAGAGGTGGACATATCTGACTCCTTTCTGGTGCATTTTATTCTGAATACTCTCCCAGCACCATATGGTCCTTAAAATATCCGACAACACATATAAAGACAAATGGTCTATTAATGAACTCATGACCATGTGTGTTCAGGAAGAGGGGAGTTTGCAGTTGGAACAAGGAGAGAGTTTTCTTATGATGAATGAAAGTAGGGCACATGAAGAAAGATTATCCTAAGTTTAAGCTATGGTTTGGAAAAGAAAGGTATGCCTACCTCTTTAGTTTGTTATGAATCTAATATGATCAATCATAACACATGGTGGATTGATTCACAATATGGTCTTTTCTATATTAATTTGTAAAATGATACCACTTATGATGTTGTGCATGTTAATGTTGGCACAAAACGATGTGTTATGAATGAAGGTTTCTCTATGTTGTGGCACCTAACATGAGGACACATCTCTATCGAGAGAATTAAGAGATTGGTAAATGAAAGGGTACTTAGTGCTTTGGATTTTGCTGATTTTGATACTTGTATAGATTGCATTAAGGGTAAGCAAACTAACAAGTCTAAGAAGGTGCAAAGAGGAGCTCAAATCTAATAGAAATCATACATACAGATATTTGTTGTCTAGACATGGACGCAAGTAGTCTGAAATACTTTATCACCTTCATAGACGATTTTTCACGATATATGTATCTCTACTTACTTCATTCTAAAGATGAAACTTTAGATGCCTTTAGAGTTTTTAAGGCCAAAGTGGAGAAACAATGTAGAAAGCAAATTAAGATAGTGAAATCTGATATAGGTGGTAAATACTTTGGTAGATACACGAAGAATGGACAAACACCTAGTCTATTGGCGAAGTTTCTTCAAGAACATGAGATTTTGCCCAATATACTATGCCTGGTTCTCCGGATCATAATGGTGTGGCAAAAGGAAGGAACCAAATCCTAATGGACATGATGCAAAGTATGCTTATTAGTTTCAAGCTTCCTAAGTCATTGTGGACTGAAGCACTGAATATAGTAGTGTACATATTGAACCGAGTTCCAACTAAGGTTGTCCCAAAGACACCATTTGAGTTATTTAAGAGTTGGAAACCGAGTTTGCGACATGTACACATTTGGAGATGCCCGTCTGAAGTGAGAATATATAACCTAAAAGAAAAGAAGCTTGGCCCAAGGACCATTAGTGGATACTTCATTGGATATGTTGAAAGGTCTAAGGGATACAGTTTTTACTCTCCATTTCATAGTACAAGGATTGTGGAATCAAGAAATGTTGAATTTTTTAAGGATGACTTGATTAATGAGAGCGATCAATCCAGAGATTTTGTTTCTGAGAAAGATCATTCAGTTACTCAACCATCCACTTCAAATCTTAGATTGATTGTTATTAACAATACCCTTTCAGCTCAACCTGGTGTTGTGCAACCTATCATTAAAGATCCACAACCTGCCAATAGTTTAGTAGATCAAGTTGTTCATGAGGAGCAAGAAGAAATTGTTGATCAACCAATTGAACAACAAGTTTCTCAAGCAGATAATGAAACAACATTAAGGAGATCTACCAGAATAAAGAAATCAGCGATACTGAGTGATTTTGTTGTATCTACAGGAATATGGCTATACTATTGGAGTTGAAAATGATCCTGAAATGTTTTCACAAGCCATGAGTTCTAAAGAATCAAACTTTTGGTATGATGCTATGAAAGATGAAATGAATTCTATGGCATCATATGGAGTCTGGGATCTTGTTCAGTTGCTTGATGGTGCAAAAATCATTGGATATAAATGAGTCTTTCTAAGAAAGACTTATTTAGGCAACATTGACAAATATAAAACAAGACTCGTAGCCAAGGGATTTAATCAAAAGGAAGGAATCGAATACAAGGAGACATTCTCTCCTGTATCTAAGAAAGATTCTCTTCGCATCATTCTGACACTGGTTGCACATTTTGACTTAGAGTTGCAACAAATGGATGTGAAAATGACTTTTCTCAATGGAGAAATAGAGGAAGAGGTTTATATGAAATAACCTGAAGGATTCTCCTCTCTAAGGGTGAGAAATTGGTATGTAAGCTTAAGAAATCTATATATGAAACAAGTCTCCCGTCAATGGTACTTAAAATTTCATGATGTTATTTCTTCATTTGGTTTCATAGAAAATGTTATGGATCATTGTATATATCAGAAGGTCAGTAGGAGCAAAATTTGTTTCCTTATTTTATATGTAGATGATATTTTACTTGCAACCAATGACAAGGGTTTTACTATATGAGGTGAAATAATTTTTCTCTAAGAACTTTGATATAAAGGATATGGGTGATGCCTCTTACGTTATTGGAATCAAGAGACATAGTAAAAGGTGTTCATTGTTTGTCTCAAGAGACCTATATTAACAAAGTTTTGGAAAGATTTAGAATGAGTGATTGTTCACCAAGTGTAGCTCCCATTGTGAAGAGTGACAAGTTTAATTTAAGCCAATGCTCAGAAAATGATATTGAGCGGGAACAAATAAAGAACATTCCTTATGCTTCAGTTGTTGGAAGCCTTATGTATGCTCAGGTCTACACAAGACCTGATATTGCTTTTGCGGTTGGAGTGTTAAGGAGATATCAAAGTAACCCAGGTTTTAACCACTGGAAAGTTGCAAAGAAAGTGATGAGATACCTTTAGGAAACTAAAGATTATATACTTATGTACAGACGGACTGACAACTTGGAAATGATTGACTACTCAGATTCAGACTATACTCGTTGTGTTAATTCGAGAAAATTGACTTTGGGGTATATTTTATGCTAGCCAGTGGAGTTATGTCTTGGAGAAGTATCAGGCAGACCTTAATTGATTGTTACTTCCACTATAGAGGTTGAATTTGTTTCTTGTTTTGAGGCTACCTTACATGGTGTATAGATAAGGAGTTTCATTTCTAGGCTTAGAGTTGATTTCATTTCTAAGTCATTAAAGATATACTGTGATAATTCAGATGTTGTTTATATTGCTAAGAATAACAAAATTTGTAGTCGAAGCAAGGACATCGACATTAAGTATCTAGCCATACGAGAACATGCTAAAGATAATACAGTGGTTATTGAGCACATTAGCACTGAATTAATGATTGTCGATCCTTTAGGGCATGTCACCATTTAAATTTAAGGATCATTTGGAAAGGATGATACTTGGTTCTCATATATGATTTTCATTGAAAGAATGATATTAAGAAACTCTGTTGTGATGTTTTTCATTCAGTTTATGCTCATCTACAGTTATTTATTCTCAGAAACATCAATTAAGTTTGAACCTAGAATAAACATTGGGTTTATTCATTAAGTTGTATGGACTTGAGAAATATAATGCAATGTAATACATGGAAGATACTACTCGCGTATATATTAGAGGAACCATCGCCATGATTCATGTATTTTATTTCTCACTAAAGTATATGATGAGATATGTGGATCAAGTGGGAGAATGTTGATTTATTTTCTATTGATTGACTAAGTCAAAACCTAGTCCACTCACCTATCTTCTTAGGAATAAGTTGTTGCTAATTTTATCTTTTATCTTTTTAGGAATAAGTTGTCGTTAATCTTGTAAGATAATCTTATCCCTTATTTTTAGCAACTAAGCCCACGTTTTATGCATATCAAAAACAACCTCTTTGATGGGAACAGGTTATAAAAAGAGATGTACAAGCCCAAGGTCCCTGTGCTTGCTATCTGAAAATCTCAATACACCATCAGTGAGTGATAGTGAAAGCATAGAAGATCCTTAAGCCAAAAGTCAAATTAGTTTGGATACTTATAAACTGTTTATAGATTATTTGACTCACTGACAACTACAATTCATCTTTGCAGCAAACAAGAATAGCAATGACGGGAAATATTTATTATCTTAATTTTTTCGCACTTAATCTAATTACTTATATTGTTTATGTATAAGCATGATTAGATTATTTAGTTTTTACATGGATTGACATAATCTCTTCGTTTAGTTACCACGTATCAGATTTTGATGAAAGGCTTTATTTTCCAAAATTTTCTCAATGACAGATAGTGAAATAAATACTTATATATGCTTGAACAAAATTAAAAAGGTGAGAATGGGTAACTATACTAATATATATATATATATATATATATATATTATATTCAACAAACGTTTCTATAAATTACTTTAAAATAACTAAATTTATTAATATTTTTTAAAATAATAATGTAAATCAACAAATATTTGAAATTAAGAAAAATATAATTAATTTATGAAAAACTATGAAAATAACAAAGATAAAAAAATTAAAATTAAAATAACATGTTCATTCTTTAAGAGATAATACATTAAGAAATTAAATTACTTTCAAAATATAATATCTAATTATTCAATATATAAAACCAAATTGTTATTTTAAAAATAATAATTTAAATTATTTTTATCTCCTAATATTTTTAATCAATGAAAAAAAATATTGATAGAATGAAAATGGTCCATTATGGAGTCCATTCCACTTAATAATTTTAAATGAATGAAAAGGGACCATTAATCCATTTTGAAAGAAATAAACATTATTCCACTTGACTATTATGAGATTTGGTGTCATTCTTTCAATGCTCAATATTAGGAGCCAATTGAAATGAATCCTTTTAATTAATAAAATAGAATATATTGTATATGCAATTATTTTTTTCCGTGACAATTATATATGTAATTATTGAAATGTAATTGTATACTATAACGACATATGTTTGTGTAAATTTTATTCAATTAATATATATTTTAAATTCATGAAAAATTAACTAAATTTATTCTTTTACATTTTGAAATAATAAATAAATAATATTTTTAAAAATATTATTTTTTTTCAAATTTAATTGATTTTATAAGTTTTATTATTTTTTAAAAAATATAATTAAATATCTAGCTCAATAACCTTTCAACTTGGTCCTAAAAAAATATAATTTATCATCAAATTAATCTTCAAACATTCTAACTGAATGATAAAATAATCTCATAAATTTTAAACATGTTTGAGTTTATGATAAAAATGCACTTACACGAATGAATTTCAGTGAATAAAATGCAAAAATAAAAAACTTGGATTTTTTTATTTTGCACCTCACAATGATGCAAATGCTTATACAAACATGCACTCAATGGCATAAAGTGTATTCAAGATTGAGTCTACCAATGATTACCACTTTACCAACCTTAGCAGTATCCAAAGCTTAAAATATAAAGGTGTGTTTTACGTGTGTATTGGTAAGGCTACTAGCCAGTTATGTACAATTCTTTATCGCTAAAGAAAATAAATGTCAATGAATTGTAACCTCGATCGAAGGCCGATTCTAATATGAAGTAGTGTATTTTGGGATATACCCGTGAATCAGTAAATATGATCGTTAGATATATTAATATTATAATTAACGGTTTAGATTATTTATCGATTAGTGATACAACTTTCAGAAATTTTTTTCCCTTCCTCCGCCCACTTTTCCAATGCACACCGTCCTCCTTCGCTCTCACCGTCCTCAGAAAATTTTCATAAAATTTCCCCTATGTGGCGTGCTACGCCGACCGTCGACAAATTGGTAATGGAGTGGAGGGGCATGGGGGAAGTCTAATATGAAGCTTAAAAATACAGTATAAATAAAAAAAAAGTGGAGTATAAATAAAATTAGGATCAAAGTTAATATTCTCTTTAATATTTTTAATATTCTATTTAATATTTTCTAAATTTTTATATATTTTTATTTAATACTTTTAACTTTTGGTATATCTAATTTCAAATATATCATTTTATGTACTATATTTTTAATTTTTTTTACTTTTAAATAATTTATTTAAATATTATCTAAAATTAAAAAATATTTTTACGTTTAAATAAAAATAATAGAAAATATTAAATAAAAATAAATAATAAATTTAGAAACTATATGAAATAAAATAATATTAAATAAAAACATATAAAAAATATATTCAAATATTAAATAAAATTAAAAAATTAAGAAAACAAGTTAAAAATGAAAAAAAAAAATTTACATAACCATTACGACTTTGAAGTCGTAATGGTCTTCATGACTTTGCTATTTTCCCCTTATTTATTTACGCAAATGCAGCTATAAGAGTCTTGTGCAACTAATGAGAATTCCATCTTATTACCACATATATTAAGCATTTTTATTTATTTGATAGTTTTGTACACTTACTAATTTTATGCATAGAGTAAATAATTTTATAGAAAGTGTTGGGTTTATTTTGAATTTTTATGTTGGGTTTATTGTGAAACAAAATAAATATTTTAAAAATACACTTAATTTCTTAGGCATTAAGTATAGTGGTAATAAAATTTGTGTAGATTTTGTGTCAAGAAAAAATTGTCTAGGTTTTCTTTTAATCGAAAACATTTAAAAGAACAATTGTCTAGATTTATTAACGTTTTAAAAAACTTAAGAATTAAAATTTTAAACAATACTAAAAATTTTCAAATATTAACCATTAAATAAAATAAAAATAAAAAAATTAAGAATTAAAAACATACACCAAAATTAGAAATATTAAACAAAATTTAAAAATTTATTTTTTAAATAATTAAATTAAAATTTTATTTATAAAACTTAAAAATTACTATACCAAAATTATGAAAATATTAAACAAAACTTAGAAATTTATTTATTAAATAGTTAATTAAAATTTTATTTACAATTTTTTTAAAAAAATTAAGAATTAAAGAAAAACATAATGAAAAAAAAGTGGAAATGTGGAAGTCGTAAAAATGTTTACGACTTTCAACAGTAATAATAATAAAAAATAATAAAAAAAATCTTTTCAAAAGAAAGAGAGAAAAAACAAACAAAAAAATAATTTATTTTTTATTTAATTTTTAATTTTTTCCGATTATAAACTTGTTATTGCCTATAAAATTGAGGGATTCACCGATGAAGCACAAAAATGGGACTTCACCTTAGAATTGCCCTCGATCGAAATATATATAATTAAACGCAAAGCATTACACAAGTAAATATTGTAAGCTACTTTAAGTACACATATTAAGATATAATGTATGTTATATACGTGTTTGGTGACTGCTTATAGGGTCAATAAGTCAGCCACAATGGGAAATAAAGATGATCTGTTAGATATAAAGTGTATTCAAGATTATTATAGGGCTGTCTATACTGGATTACATTTAAAAAAAAATTATTTATTTCTCTCTCTTTCAACTCTTTTCCCGTTTTCCTTTCCCGTGAACTGGTGGAGCAAGCCGTCACCACCACACCAGAGAGGTCGTGTCCTTCCTCCGTTGAAAAATTAAAAACCACCTCTGCCAGAAAAAAAATATCATCTTTCTTTTTGTAATAGGAAATAAATAACACTCCAAAGGAAATTTTAAAAAATTGGCGAATCTTTGTGAGGCAGATCGCGTTGGACGCAAATCCACTCATGGTAGCGCTGGTTCTCAAAGACGGTGTCCATAACCAAAAGACTTCGATGGGCACAGAGGCACGGTAGAGGAGGAGGCTGAAAGGGAGGGTGGTTCTGGGTTGCAATTGGTGGTCGGAGAAAGGAACGGTGGATTGGGGTTGGAAGGGAAGAAACATGGGAGAAAGAATCAAGGAGGGTGATGAGGTTTTTATTTATTCGATTGTGTATCCTATGATAAGCCCACACTTTTCTTAACCATTGATTATAAAAACTTATCTAAGGGACTATCTTTGTTTGCCATGGTGGGAAGACCTCAGATGCCATCCATGTTTGGTTTATAAAAAATTAACTATTTCATTCAATGTATTACTTTAATAAATCATAAATATCTCCTATGAAAGATAATTCTGCTCATGTAACATAGAATCACTATAAGTGATAAAGGAGTTATAATCGGACTTTATTATTTTTACATCATCCCTAATAAGTTAATAATTATTTGATACATTATAATTTTTATAAAAAATCAATAAAATCAACTAATTTACCTAATTTATTAATTTGTATAATTTTGTTACAAATACCTTATATTAAGGACTAGAAGTAAGATTCATCAACTATTTTAATTAACGTATAATTTTACTATATAAATTTGAATAAAATCTTTTTAAAATCCTTTTAGAACCATCATTAAAGGGCTTTTTTGTAATAATATAAATCATTATAACTTAATATAAATTAGTTAAATAACTTTTAACTACTAACTAATATTTCAATTTACAAACTAATTTATCAATTATTTTTACAAAACATATCCTTGATCAATAATTGAGTGCACTTTTTATCGTAATTTTTGAAAAGGAAAAAAGTCTAAATCATAGCAATTTCAAAGATATTCATATTGTGGAAAGAGATAACCACTTCCAATCGTCACCGCCAGCATACAAAGTCTCATACAGTAACTAATAATTGAGTGCACGCAATTTCACACTTCCTTCTAGTCCAACTGATCGATGGTCAGATAGGACAAAGTACAATAAGAAAATAAATTCCCAAGTTAAAATTAGACAATCTCAAGAATGCAATATTAATTGGTGGTTGTTACGAACTCGATAACTATACCGTTCGTTTCAAGTAATAAAATGATAAGTAGAATATCATTCGCACAAAGATTGAGACACTAATGTTATTACAACTAATATATTTAAATGGGATTAATAAACGTTGATTAAAATGAGTTTTGTATCTTGAATTAAAAAGAAATAACAATTAAAAGTTAAGAATCAATAAGACTTTAGAACACAGTTATTTGGATTTAGGGAAAATATGAGAAAGAATTGTAGTCAAAACACACACACCGTTTTGATCCCACCCAATCTAATTAGGTTGAGTACTACCTTCAATTATACTAATTATTCAGATAATGCCTCTTTACATGAATACTAGTTAAAGACTAATTCCTTAGTAACTTTAACCCTTTAACCCAAGTAAAAACTCTAATTCCTTAGTGATTTCTCTTCGATCAAGCATTAAGTGAGACGCATCAATTCATTTGCAATTATACATCCATATCCCTAGGTAATGTATCAATTGTTATTCCACCTTCGTCAGAATTAAACCCCAATATTCCTATTGTGAACTCTAACTCTCAAAACTTTATCAAAGTGATTGAATTTAATAAAGATATATAATTCATTCAACATAAGGTGAAACAAAATAATTTAGCATAAAAGAATCATAGAATTCAATCCAATATCAAAGGAATTCACATTAGGTTGTGGCCTTAACTACAATGAGGAAATTAGCCAACCCTATTCATGTTTGTCTTCAAGAGGATAAACAAAGTGTATCTAGATGAAGAAAGAAAAGAATAAGAAGAAGAAGCAAAACCCTTCAATCTTGATTCCCAATCTCTTGACCTAGCTTCTTTTAATCTCCCAAAGCTCTTTCTTTGCTTTCCTCTGTTCTTCTCCAGTGTGGACAACCACTTTTTAGTCTTCTAAGTCTCTATTTATACTTAGGGTATAAAATCCCTCAATTATCTCCCAATCTTGTGCAATAGAAAGTGATATTCTGAAGTCACGTGTCGCTGGCGCTATTGGCGCTACTCCTCACACTGATGGCACCATATCATACATCCTGGCGCTAATGGCGCCATATCTCATGCTAGTAGATTGAGATGACAGTGAAAAATGTTGTATTTTAAGTCTGTGACGCGAATGACGCCAATTCTCGCACCACTAGCACGAGATCACAGGGAAGATTGTTGCAATTATGTCCTTGGCACGACTAGCGCGAGATGACAATGAATATTGGCCTATTTTCATTCCTTGGCGCTGATGGCGCTAGATCACAAAATTTCCTTCATCTTACTTTCTTCCCTTCTTTCTTTGGTTTCCTGCTATAAAAATGCACAAAATGAGATATAATGTGAATTGGGATAAATTAATCAAAACATCCACAATTGAGGTCAATTATGATCGATTCTTGCTTCTTTTAGCTTGAAAAACATCATATGCTAGGCGCATATCAAATAATTCCCAGATTTAGATATTGTTGTCCTCAGCAATAAACAAAAATTCACAGTGGGAAGCAAGGATCAATCAATCAAGCATAACATTGCATAAACAATCTTAGAATTACTATGCTAAGCATGACTGATTTCCATATCAAAATTTCAACAATACTTTTCAATTCCATCAAACATGCAAGTCTAACTTGGATACCCCTCACCAAGATATATGATTCACTCATCACTTAAGTGTTTGGGCTATTGTTGATCGTTTCTACGGCAAGTGCACCGATCGTTAACAAGTAATAAAGTAAGTAAGTGAGTTATCGTCTCCACAGGGATTGGGGTAATTTTCACAATAATGTTAAGAACGTGATTGAAAACAAAAACAAAAAATTACGCAGAAGAAGTGTTGTTGATTGATTGGTTGTAAAACAAAAATTAAACAAATGCAATAAATTGAGTTAAATTATCAATGAGAGATGAATTGTAGTCAGACGCAATCCCTTCTGAGTCCTCCTCTTTTACTCGACTGATTCGTTAAATTAAATTAAAGTGCACATATGATAAATCTTTCCTATAATCGTGAAACCTAGATAACTAGCGAATCAACCCTTTAATTGATCAAAGAACCCTAAACCTATAGCGATTCTGTCGAATTAAGCATGTAAA
>PYAF01004697.1:88162-122656 GCA_007407185.1 Glycine tomentella | reverse complement strand
ATAGCGTGAGACTTCACTTTGGTCTTCTCCTTTTGCTTGAATTTCCTCCTTTTTGCCTGCAAAATACTTAAATGGTATTGAAATTAGTTCTAAGCAATTAAAATATAAAACTAACCTAATTCTACTCTATTTCTTACATATTTAATTAAATTATAACCTAAAAACTATACTAAATCTAGATGTGTTTGCAACACATCAGCTATTACCATAATCTCTCAATCCACACATCTATAGTACTACCATAAGCTTGATCTATTCTTAAGTTCCTAAGAATGAGAAACATAAATACATGCATAAACTGATCAAAAGGTCTTTATAGGGTTGTAACTTGGCCTGGCTTAAGGTTAGGAATATTTGGAAAGTAGTTGAACAATTATTGAGATTGAAGCACTATATTCTTTTAAAATTCATTCAAATTTCTCTTGGATTTTTGCTCCACTACTTATTTTTATTCAGAATTTTTCATTCCTTTCTCTTCTTTTCTTCCTTTTGCATTTCTTTCTTTTCTTTTCCTCTTATGAACTTACTTGTAAATAGTTCTTTTCCTTTCTTTTCTTCAACTCTAGTGGAGCTCACCTTAATCTATTTCTTCTTCTTTTGACACCACATAATCATTCCAATCTCAATTAAGGTAAGTCAATGGATATGGTTAAACAATTTATTAGGTAATTGAATGGAAAAGTCTCAAGCTCAAAAGGGTTAACAATGGAAAATTTTTCAGGAGACTAATTTGGCAATGGCTAAAAGAATAAAATGCCTTTATCATATCAAAATATACATGTATTGCAAAGAAACAGAGCAAGTTCTAGAGTACTACCACAGTGAGGTCTCTCTAAAAAAAATTATGTATAGGCTCAATCCTCACAGGTTATGATATCAAGCTAGACTCTTTTAATTTCTTATCAAGTATCATTTTCTATTTCAAGATGCAATACAGACACCAAAACAATCATAATTTCGAATCATGTTCTATACAATACCATGCCATGATTCATATCACACATGTTTCCTAAAAATTCAATCAAATTTACTATTAATTTGGCAAAGTCTAAATCTGAGACATGTTTCTGGATATGTATCTAATATATAATGCTAAAATTTAAAAATTAAAATCAAATTTAAACCTAACAATTAAACACTAATCAATTTCTTTTAAACATCCTTTGTTCCTCTGAATATGAATCAATGTGAATCAAAGTGCATCAATGTGATTCTTCAAATAACGCGTATGCGTCCCATAATTCCCAGATTTAGAAAATTGTTGTCCCCAACAATAACCTAAAAGAACTTTTTGCTAACAAATATTCACACATGTGTGCATTATTTGAGGAATCACACTCATAGGGGAAACATTAATATGAACAGAAACCAAACCAAATATATCATAAACATGGCAGAATTTAAATTGTTCAGAATGCAACAAAATAACATAATAAGAAAAACAATTGAAAAGTAAAAAAGTGAAATAAAAACAGATATTAATAATGATGGTCTAAGCTATAATCATCACTCTTCCTCCTCCATGGTGTTGTCATCAACAACTGTGGGTGTGGCAAGGTGCTCTGCTGCTGGCTCAAATGGCATTGGAAACTCTGGAGAGTAGGGGATGTTGCAACTAGTGAAGAATGATGATAAGCTTCTTGTGTGGGTGGTGCTTGTCGAGGACTCCTAGCAGCACTTTCCTCAAGTGATAACTTAGAAGCTCGAATGATCTGCTCCTGTTAAGCACTTTCCATTGCATCTAAATATGTCTTATGAGTCATGAGGGAAGCAATTTTTACATCTATAGGCTCCTCCAGTGGTATCTCTACACCCGCTCACATGCACATATGAGAAATGAGGGATGAGTGAGCAAGCCAAGACTTGCTATTACCATCTCGAATCATATGGATGATCCTTTCAGACAAGACCCTAGCAATGTTGAGTTTTTTGTCCCTCATCGAAACATACAGAAGGATAGCCCTCTCCACATTCACATCTGAAAGATTAGTCGAAGGAATAACAATATGATTGTTAAACTGATGCCAAAATTCAGTTTCACCAGTCAAATCATACTTTCTCAGCTTCTCTGGAACAAAGGGTAATCCGGCCTTGGTCTTCCAAGCTGTGTACATACCAGTAATCCCTTGTCGAATCTGATCAGCTAACTGAGGCATATCATCTCTGTACAAATTCTTGCTGGTGATGGGCTGCATCTTGTTGAATTTTATGGCAAAGTCACAGCATGAACTGCTCCTTTGAGATGTTTCTAAGATGCTTTCAATAGTCTTATAATCAAAAGGGACCTTGACCCCTCTCACCCAACTCACCTTCTTCTCATCAACAGTCTCTTTGTCCATATTGGCTAAGAATTCCTTCAGAATAGCACTAGAACTTGGTTCAGGGAAATTGACCAACTTATGCCATTGCCTCATGTTGATCACTTCCAGAATTGGTGAATCTTCAGGCAAGGATTCCCAAACAATCCTCTTTTCTGGAATAATTTTCTTTGGTGAGTACCAATTCTCGAACCTCTGTTGATTCTCGAGCAACCGAAATCTGTTCTCATCGAATTCAGAAGTTCTGGGCCTCTTGCTACTAGATGTAGTGGTGCCCTTCTTCTTAGTCTTTTCCACCTGTTTGCCCTGAAACTCAGCAAATTTTCCAAAACATTTTGTTCTAATCACTATAAATTCAACAATTAATACCACAAATGTTTCAATCTGTACCAACAATAATTCCCAGATTTAATTCAGACATAATGGTTCAATTGCAATTTCCAACCTTTTAAATCATGAAGAACTAATTTTCTGTGTTACTTAATAATCATGGCCTAATCAACGAAAATCTCTAAAAATCCATTAAAGCATGCATATAAAACTTATAATCTAAAAATGATGAGATGCAGCTGGCGCCAATAGCGCCATCTCCCAAGCAAGTAGCGCTGGCTGCATTACATGAACTTTCCATAGTTCCAGCCAGCGCCAATGGCGCCAACCTCAACGCGGATAGCGTGGCCTGTAAACATAACCCATAATCTAACATTTTGTTCAATACTCACAACCTAAACATCATTTTCAAGGATATTCATATTCTAATAAAACCTTACACTAAAGAATGCGTACCTTGTCACCAGCCATATGAAAAATGTGTGCCACAACTTCAGAAAAATCAAACTCTAAATAGAAATGATGGATAATAGAACTAATGAGAGAAAATGAAGATAGATGTTTGTGGAAGAATGCGAAAGAAGTTGAGTGTGGTCAGGGAAGGTGAAAGTAATAGAGTGTATATAATCGGAATGTTGTTAATGGCAGTTATGGACAAAGAGTAACTGAAATTTTTAGTTAATGGCTATTAAAAGGTTGTAAAACATATGGAAGGATATGGCTGGGGTTTTGTGGCTGCTGAGAGAATAGGAAATAAATGGATAAGGGTAGTTAGGTTTTATTTTGAATTTTAAAAATTGTAACTGAAGTCACGCTAATGGCACCATTTCCAGCGCTAATGGCGCAAATAGACAATGAATGGGCCCAGCCCACACTATTAGCACCAACTCTCACGCCAATCGTGTGAGATGGCAAAAAGTTTTATGGACATTTGGTTATGTGGCGCGAGTAGCGCCAATTCCCACGCTAGTGGCATGAGAAGACATAATAGGTTTTGTTTTTTTTTTTCAACACCTTAATATTAAACTAATTACTACTTATAATAATTAAATAAAATACAAGGATTTAAATAAACTAAAAGGAAAGAAAATTAAATAAAATAGAACAACATAAACTAAAACAAAATAAACTAAAATAAAATAACTAAGGTAAAGAATTTAAATAAGGTAACTAACATAAAAGAACATCAAAGATGAAACTTAAAATTCTTGGATTGCCTTCCAATTAGTGCTTGTTTAACATCACGAGCTTAACGCATACTCTTTAAGTTTCAGGTGAAACTAATGAGATAGAAACTGTGTTCCTATCCACTTGTCCTGCATAATATAATTTTAATCTACACCCGTTGACCTTAAAAGGTCTTTCGGTATCTAAAGGAGATATTTCAACCGTTCCATATGGAAATACCTTTTTCACAATGAATGGACCAGACCAAGGAGATTTTAACTTACCTGGAAATAATCTCAGTCGAGAATTATATATATAGTAATACCTATTGTCCTGGTTCAAATTCTTTTGGGTGAATCTTCTTATCATGCCATCTTTTAGTCTTTTCCTTATAGATCTTAGCATTTTCATAAGCGGCTAACCTGAACTCATCAAGCTCATTTAATTGCAATAACCTTTTATTACTAGCTTTAGATAGTTCAAAATTTAGAAAGTTAGTAGCCCACATGGCTTTATGCTCTAATTCAATAGGAAGATGACAAGACTTACCATACACCAGTTGGAATGGTGACACACCTATCGGAGTCTTGAAGGCTGTCCTAGATGCCCAGAGTGCATCATCAAGCTTTAGTACCCAATCTTTCCTAGAATTCCCCACTGTTTTCTCCAAGATTCTCTTCAGCTCTCTGTTGGAAATATCTACTTGCCCACTTGTCTGAGGGTGATATGGTGTAGCTATTATGTGTCTAACCCCATATTTAGTAAGCAAGCTCTCGAAGTGCTTGTTGCAAAAGTGGGTTCCTCCATCACTTATAATAGCTCTTGGCACTCCAAAGAGGGTAAAAATATTCTTTCGCAAGAAAGATATAACTACCTTTGCATCATTTGTAGGCAAAGCCACTGCTTCCACCCATTTAAACACGTAGTCCACAACAACTAAGATGTATTGGTTGGAATATGACACAGGGAAAGGTCCCATAAAGTAAATTCCCCAAACATCGAATAAATCCACCTCTTGAATATTATTAAGAGGCATTTCATCCTTACGAGATATGTTTCCTATTCTCTGACATCTATCACACTTTTCCACAAATTCTCGTGTATCTTTGAAGAGTGTGGGCCAGTAATACCCACTTTGTAATACTTTATGTTTGTCCTATTACCTCCAAAGTATCCTCCATAATCCGAGGCATGACAGTGCCAAAGAATTTTAGGCACTTAAGATTTAGCTGCACATCTGCGAATAACACCGTTAGTACATTGAAAATAAAGAAATGGGTTATTCCAGTGATACCTCCTTGCATCATGCATGAATTTCTTTTTCTTTTGCCATGTAAGAATTCAGGCATTGTTCCCACAACTTTGTAATTTGCCATCTCTGCAAACCAAGGACCAATTTGAATTGCCATCACTCGCTCATCAGGAAAAGACTCATTAATTTCTATTTCTGGTCCATCTTACAAATCCTTTTCTTGAATCCTAGACAAGTGATCAGCCACTTTGTTTTCCACTCCAGTCTTATCCTTGATTTCCAAGTCAAATTCTTGAAATAAAAGCATCCAACGTAGCAAGCATGGGTTTGCATCCTGTTTAGTAATCATAAACTTAAGAGCAGCATGGTCAGTAAAAATATAACTTTATAACCTATCAAGTAAGATCTAAACTTATCTAATGCATATACTATTGCTAACATTTCTTTTTCAGTTGTGGCATAATTAACCTATGCCTCATTCAAAACCTTACTAGCATAGTATATCACATGTAAATGCTTATTCTCACGCTGACCAAGGACAGCTCCAATAGCGTATGCACTTGCATTACACATGAACTCAAATGGTAAGTTCCAATCAGGTGCCGTCAGAACAAGCACAGTGGTGAGATTCTCCTTCAATACATTGAATGCATTGATGCAAATATCGTCAAACATGAAATCAGCTTCATTTACTAACAATTGACTATGAGGCTTTGCAATTTTGGCAAAATCTTTGATAAATCTTCTATAGAAACCTGCATGGCCTAAGAAATTCCGCACACCATTAACATTAGCGGGAGGGGGAAGTTTTTCAATCAATAACAATTTAGCCCCATCCACTTCAATTCCTTTTGCATAAATTTTGTGGCCTAATACGATGCCATCACGTGCTATAAAATGACATTTTTCCCAGTTTAAAACAAGATTTGTTTCTTGACATCTTTTCAAAAATTTAGCTAAATTAATTAAGCATGAATCAAAACAAGACCCAAAGATAGAAAAATCATCCATAAATACCTCTAAACATTTTTCAACCATATCAAAAAAGATAGAAAGCATACACCTTTGAAATGTTGCAGGTGCATTGCAGAGGCCAAATGACATTCTTCTGTCGGCGAAAATTCCGAATGGACATGTGAAAGATGTCTTCTCTTGGTCTTCAGGTGCTACTGGAATCTGATTGTAGCCAAAGTATCCATCCAAGAAACAATAATAATCATGGCCAGCTAATCTCTCTAACATCTGATCAATGAAAGGCAATGGAAAGTGGTCTTTCATTGTGGCATCATTAAGTCTCCTATAGTCCACACACATCCTCCATCCAGTGATAGTTTGATAAGTGCCCTATTTTATTAAAATTAGGGTTACAATGTCAGCACTTATCTTTTGATTTCAATAAATTTATTTATAAACTTGCCTTAAACCTAGTTGAATTATATTTATTACTTATATAAATGATGTTTTTCACATTTTGGAAGATTAGTCCAATCATATTTTGAATTTTGATAGGTTCCGATGGTATCCGAAGCCTCCAAGCAAGCAAAGTAAGCGAAAAGGGCATCAACATCAAATTTGGGAGGTGTCAGAAGCAAAATGGCCCAGAACTCGTCCAGGCCCATGACCTTTCTTCACCATTAAGCTTTTAACTCGCCCAGGCAAGCATCCTCAGGTTAAATCACTCACCCAGGCTAGCTTCAAGTTCCAAGGAGATATGGTTAACTCGCCCAGGCGAGCAAACACGGGCAAAACCACCCGCCTAGGCGAGTGGACATAAGCAGGAGGCTGATTCCTATAAATAGCCACGAAAATATGAAGAGAAAGCATTCCAAGTTCGAAAATTGAGAGCCTTGGATGAAATTCTTAGCTTAGGAAGCTTAAATAGTAGTGTTGGGGAGTTTAGGAGAGTGAGAGAAGTTAGAATTAGTGTGGAGACTCTGTCGGAAAGAAGCGGTGATGGTTCCCTTCATCAATTCTTCCATTGAGGAGGTGCTCTCCGCAATGATTGGCTAGCTTCTCTTGAGGATTGGATGTAATCTTCTTATCCCTATGTATCTCTTTTAATATTTATTTATGCATGAATCTTTTCTATTCCTTATTGGTAATTTCATTCATTTCATAATGCTTGATTCTACTTGATCACTAGTTTCATGAATTTAAATTCTAAGCTTGACTGGAAAGTGCCCTTAGGATTTGAACTGAATGATTTTTTACTCATTACGTTACGTTGCTAGGATAGGGCATAACGTTTTGATTTCATAAAGCACGTGATAATGATTATAATGCTGGGGTATTTACTTCATATGCGATGGATCGATATTCGGTAAATATCCTTAGGATTCTCGAATGCGAGGAATCGATTTGAGGTGAAATAATGTGTGCATCAATAAGAATAGAAATTGATTTATACATGGTAAAGTTAAATGAATACTGAGGGTATGAATGATGAAACCCAATCCCACTTTCTCATAAATATATTTCATTTTACTATTTTGGTAATTTTTCGTTACTTTCAAAATCAAATGAAATTCCGCTCATCCTTATTGTACATAACTATTGAACTGTTAAGTTTTACTTGGATAAACTGAGTAGCTCAAGTCCCTGTGGAGACGAACTTTTATAAATTTTTTAACTTACAATGACAAATTGGTACGCTTGTCAAGAGTCCTAACAAGTTTCTACACCACTCACTTAGGCTTTGTCCACTTCATTGCCATGCATAGAGATCTTGTGGCCCAACACAATACCTTCAGTCACCATAAAGTGACATTTTTCCCAATTAAGCACAGGATTTGTTTCAATACATCTTTTCAAAACAATATCCAGGTTAGAGAGGCATATATCAAAGGAAGTACCAAAAATAGAGAAATCATCCATAAATACTTCAATGTTTTTTTTCAACAAGATCAGGAAAGATAGCAAGCATGCATCTCTGAAAAGTAGCAGGTGCATTACAAAGACCAAAAGGCATTTTCCTATAAGCAAAAACACGAAAGGGACAAGTAAAAGTTGTTTTCTCTTGGTCTTCAGGATCAACATTTATTTGATTATATCCTGAATAACTATCAAGAAAATAGTAATATTGTTGACCTGTTAGTCTCTCCAGTATTTGATCCATGAAAGGTAATGGAAAATGGTCTTTCCTAGTGGCTTTGTTGAGCTTCTTGTAGTCAATGCACATTCTCCAACCCGTAACAGTACGAGTTGGGATTAACTCATTTTTATCATTTTTAACAACAGTCATTCCACCTTTCTTGTGTACTACCTGTACATGGCTTACCCATTGGCTATCAGAAATAGGATATATCATCCCTGCTTCTAGTAGCTTAACTACTTTTTTGACGACCTCTTTCGTGGTTTGGTTAAGGCATCTTTGAGGCTGGAATTAAAGGTATTACCTTCATATTTAAAATATGTTTTTCTCGCAGGTAATTCTGAAAAACCTGTAATCATCAATGCAAATATTTCTGATGAAGAAGAAAAGAAATTGGTGAAAGTTTTGCAAGATAACAAAGAAGCCATTGGTTAGACATTGTCAGATCTAACAGGTATTAGTCCTTTTTACTGTATGCATAGAATTTTAATGGAAGTATTACCTTGGTAAGAAAAGAAAAGGATTTCCTTTAGTTCTTCAAAGAAGGATTGATGATAAGGAATTTCTTTGTAGAAATTCAGCTGTTGAAGACATTCTGATCTTTCCTTAACTCCACCTTCATCTCTGTCTTTGACTGCTTCGGTTAGTGCTTTCTCCAAACCATCTTTTCTGTGAATTAGTCTTTTAGAGTCAGAGATTACCTCATCCAGAACATCGACTCTAAAAGCTTCTTATGTTAGGTGATAAGTGTTCCTGGTTCGAAAATTGAGAGCCTTGGACGAAATTCTTAGCTTAGGAAGCTTAAATAGTAGTGTTAGGGAGGTTAGGAGAGTAAGAGAAGTGATAATTAGTGTGGAGACTTTGTCGAAAAGAAGTGGTGATGATTCCCTTCATCAATTCTTCCTTTGAGGAGATGCTCTCCACAATGATTGGCTAGCTTCTCTTAAGGATTAGATGTAATCTTCTTACCCCTATGTATCTCTTTTAATATTTATTTATGCATGAATCTTTTCTATTCCTTATTGGTAATTTCATTCTATTCTTAATGTTTGATTCTACTTTCACTAGTTTCATGAATTTAAATTCTAAGCTTGACTGGAAAGTGCCCTTAGGATTTGAACTGAATGATTTTACTCATTAAGTTACGTTGCTAGGAATAGGGCATAACATTTTGATTGCATAAAGCACGCGATAATGATTATAATATTGGGGTATTTACTTCATATGCAAAGGATTGATATTCGGTAGATATCCGTAGGATTCTCGAATGCAAGTAATCGATTAGGGGTGAAATAATGCGTGCACCAATAAGGGTATGAATGATGAAACCAAATCCCACTTTCTCATAAATATATTTCGTTTTAATAGTTTCATAATTTTTCGTTACTTTCAAAATCAAATGAAATTTCGCTCATCCTTATTGTACATAACTATTGAACTGTTAAGTTTTACTTGGATAAATTGAGTAGCTCAAGTCCCTCTGGAGACGAACTTTTATAAATTTTGTAACTTACAACAACAAATTGGTACACTTGCCAAGAGTCCTAACATAGTTCTAGTGGGAATTAATTCATTATTAACATTCTGAAAACTGTCATTCCACCTTTCTTTGGAACGGTCTGAACTGGGCTTACCCATGCAGTATCTGAAATGGGATAAATCATTCCTGCATCTAATAATTTCACCACTTCTTTTCTGACTACCTCTTTCATAGTTGGGTTGAGTCTTCTCTAAGGTTGCCTCACTGGCTTTATATCATCTTCCATCAGTATTTGTGAGTGCAAAAAGAAGGATTAATAGAGATAGACCACCCAATGACGGTCTTGTGCTCCTTAAGTACTTTTAGTAACTTTTCTTCTTCAGCTCTAGACAACCCTTTGTTGATGATGACATGATATGTCTCTTCTTTGCACAAGAACACATGCTTTAGAGTTTCAGGTAGTTCTTTCAGCTCTATTTTTGGCGCTCCAATTGCTATATCAGTCTCTTTCTTTTCCAACACCTCCATCACTACCTCAACCTCTTCCTGTGAAGTATCTTTGTCTCGGGCTTCCATCTCCTCTGCAAGCTCTTGGTCAATGGATTTCTCTGTCTGCACTATTGTGTCCAATACATCCATTCTAAAACAATCATTCTTGTCAACTGGGTTTTTCATAACATCAAAAACATGAAAAGTTATTGACTCATCATACATTCTAAGCTCTAACTTTCCTTACTCTACATCAATAATAGCTCGAGCTGTAGCCAAAAATGGCCTACCCAAGAGAAAGGGTATTTCACTCTCCTCCATATCCAAGACTATAAAATCAGTAGGGAAGATAAACCTGTCAATCTCAACAAGAATGTCCTCAATGACTCCATTAGGCTTCCTTAATGATCGATCAGCAAGTTGAAGAGATACCATAGTAGGCTTTAATTCAGAAATTCCCAGAGATTTGCATACTAATAAAGGCATTAGATTGATGCTTGCTCCAAGATCACATAATGCCCTTCCGACATTGATGTTACCTATTGCAAGTGGGATGTTGAAACTTCCTGGATCTCGAAGCTTTGGTGCAAAACTTCTTTTGGATTATGGCACTACACTCTTCAGTAAGTACAACAGTCTCATATTCCTGCAACTTATGCTTTTTAGACAACAAATCTTTCATAAACTTTGCATGATGAGGCATGTTAGCTAAAGCTTCAGCAAAAGGAATATTAATTTGTAACCTTTTAAACATATCTAAAAACTTGGCATACTGTTTCTTTTGAGCCTGATGCTTCAGCTTCATTAGATATGGTGGTTTCTCAAAGTGAGAGAAATCCATTACCTTTAAAGGAGTTGCAGCAGGTTGTTCCTTTTTTTTCCTTGCTTGGAGGTACTTTTACTACTTCTTGCTCAACAGTTGTAGTGGTTTTCTCTACAGCCTTTTTCTGCACTTCTTTAGACTTCTCCTGAGGTGTGATCACAGTACCACTCCTTGTAGTGATTACTTTAACATGCTCCCTTGGATTCACTATAGTGTCACTAGGAAACTTCCCTTGAGGCCTTTCAGCAAGCTGCTTTGACAGCTGACCAATCTGATTTTCCAGATTCCGGATGGAAACATCTTGATTTTTATGATGAGCTCTAGTCTCATTTATGAATGCATTTGTAGCTTGAATGTGCTTATTAGTGGTCTTTGATAATTGCAGCATGGCTTTCTCCAATTCGGATGGTTCCTTAGGCGGAATAGGTGGAGGTTGCAAATAATTATTAGACTTGTAATCTAAACCTCCTCCTTGATTCCTTTGATAATTGTTCCCCGAAGCATTATTCTGAATTCTTTGAAAATTATATTGGGGCCTTTGATCATACCAAATACCAGAACTGGATCAACTCCTATCAATGTAGGACATTCATTGGACTCATGGTCTCCTTGGCAATACTCACAGATTACTGAGTGTGCCTTAATGGATGAAGCTTGAGCTGCAGAAACTTGAAGTTTATCAAATTTTTCATTGAGCCTGGCTAACTACTGTGACAAGAGTTTTTGCTCAGCTAGCATGGCATCACTGCTTCCTAACTGAATAACCTCTTGTTTAGACTTAGTTGCAATGCTTTCATTTTCATTCGTGGCTAACGAATCAATCAACTCGTAAGTTTGACTTGCTGTTTTAGATCTAATCGAACCTCCAGTTGCAACATTTACAATTAATCTTGGTTCAGGTGTCATTCCATTTAAGAAAATTCGCACCTTCTTCTCAACTGGCATATCATATTGAGGGCATCTTCTGATTAGTTCTTGAAATTTGTTCCAAGCTGCACACAGTGTTTCTCTTCCATGTTGAGTGAAATTAGTGATCTCATTCACCAACTTGTTATATTTCTCCATAGAGAAATATTGAGCAAAGAATTTAGCAGCCAATTCTTCCCAAGTAGTGATGCTATTAGAAGTCTGTCTGTCTAACCATATGATGGTTTTTCCTTTAACAGCAAAAGGAAACAATCGTAGTCTAATTGCATCATCTATCACTCCTCGATGTCTAATCGTGTCATAGATCCTCAAAAATCTGTCCACAAAATCATGTGGATCTTCATCATCTTCTCCACCAAACTGGCTTCACTCCACCAAAGTGATTAATGACGGAAGGATGCCAAAGTTATTTTGGTGGTCTGACAATGCTAGGGTTTGGTCTGGTGAAAAGTGGAGCAAGGATATCCTCCATCAATTCATCCTTTGGTCGTGGCTGGTTGCTGTTTCTTTCAATCATTTCTAATTCTCTTTCAGGTTGTGAACTAGATGTTTCTGCTTCCTTCCTTTGTTTTACTAGCTCCCTATTTCTCTTGACAGTCTTTTCTATCTCAGGATCCTACTGCAGAGTTACAAGATCAATTATACCTCGCATACAACTCAGCAAAGTATATTAGTAACAATAACAAATCCAATCTTAAAGATCAAGAGTTACTATAAAATTAGTGTTTTCAATCCCCGGCAACGGCGCCAAAAACTTGTTGCGGACTCGACAAGTGTACCTTTCATTCTAAGTAATAAAATGATAAGTAGAATATCGTTCCCACAAAGATTGAGGCACTAATGTTATCACAACTAATATCTTTAAATTGGATTAATAAACATTGATTAAAATGAGTTTTGTATCTTGAATTAAAAAGAAATAACAATTAAAAGTTAAGAATCAATAAGACTTTAGAACACAAAGTTATTTGGATTTAGGGAAAATATGAGAAAGAATTGTAGTTAAGACACACACACCCTATTTTGATCCCACCCTATCTAATTAGATTGAGTACTACCTTCAATTATACTAATTATTCAGAGAATACCTCTTTACATGAATACTAGTTAAAGACTAATTCCTTAGTAACTTTAACCCTTTAACCAAAGTAAAAACCCTAATTCCTTAGTGATTTCTCTTCGATCAAGCATTAAGTGAGACACATCAATTCATTTGCAATTATACATCCCTATCCCTAGGTAATGTAGCAATTGTTATTCTACCTTCGTCAAAAATTAAAGCCCCAATATTCCTATTGTGAACCATAGCTGTTAGAACTTTATCAAAGTGATCAAATTTAATAAAGATATATAATTCATTCAACACAAGGTGAAACAAAATAATTTAGCATAAAAGAATCATAGAATTCAAAATCCAATATCAAAGGAATTCACATTAGGTTGTGGCCTTAACTACAATTATGAAATTAGACGACCCTATTCATGTTTGGCTTCAAGAGAATAAACAAAGTGTATCTAGATGAAGAAAGAAAAGAAAAAGAAGAAGAAGCAAAACCCTTCAATCTTGATTACCACTCTCTTGACCTAGCTTCTTTTAATCTCCCAAAGCTCTTTCTTTGCTTTCCTTTGTTCTTCTCCAGTGTGGACTACCTCTTTTTAGTCTTCTAAGTCTCTATTTATACTTAAGGTATAAAATCCCTTAATTATCTTCTAATCTCGTGCAATAGAAAGTGATATTCTGAAGTCACGTGTCGGTGGCGCTACTGGCGCTACTCTTCACGTTGATGGTGCCACATCTCACGCCAATAGCGTGAGATGGCAGTGAAAAATGTTGTATTTTAAGTCTATGGCGCGAATGGCGCCAATTCTCGCGCCACTAGTGCGAGATCACAGGGAAGATTGTTGCAATTATGTCCTTTGCATGATTGGCACCATTTATCACGCCAGTAGCGCGAGATGGATGTGTATATTGGCCTATTTTCATTCCTTGGCGCTGATGGTGTCAGACATGGCACTAGATCATAAAATTTCCTTCATCTTACTTTATTCCCTTCTTTCTTTGGTTTCCTGCTGTAAAAATGCACAAAATGAGATATAATGTGAATTGGGATAAATTAATCAAAACATCCACAATCGAGGTCAATTATGGTTCCATTATGATCAATTCTTGCTTCTTTTAGCTTGAAAAACATCATATGCTAGACGCATATCAATGGTGATGAGTCTTCTCTTCTGAAGTGTGTCTCTTCAGACTTAAAGGCAACAAAATTCTTCTTTTGTATATGGTCCCTGCTTTGAAGGTAAACTTTGTGGACTCTCAGCATGCCCAACAACTCATCCCATACAAGATTTTTTAGATCTCTTGCTTCTTGAGTGGTCGTGGTGTTTAGTTCCTAAACCTTGAGAAAACTGTCAAGCACCTTCAGGTTTATTTGGGCCTTGGAGTACATTTGTCCAAGGGCTTCCAGATTGTTCAAAAGAACTTGAAGTCTTCCAAACATATCATCCATAGACTCTCCATCCTTCATAGAGTTACCGCCTTTCTCAATCTGACATCTTCAATACCTTCATAGTTTATACTCAATTAGTCCCAGATCTCTTTGGCAGTTCTTAGTTTACAGATCTCATTGTACTCATTTTTGGATAGGCACATGTTAGAGTGTACCTGGCTTTTGTGTTGAGCTTCATAATGGTTAGATAATAATCTGTCCATTCAGCTTCAGGTCTCGGAATAGGAATATCCTCATTTATGATGATGAGCCATATTCTATATAGGGTGGACTTGATATATATCTCCATTATGTCCTTCCAGTAGAAGTAGTCTTCTCCAGTGAAGCCTGGTAGCCTTCTCCCTCAGTGATGAAGTGACTGTGGTAATCTACCATCTGTATCATTTCCTCTAACCACTGCTAGGTGATCAAACCTTAGAGGCTAAGCTCTGATACCAAATCGTCGAAGTAAATAACACAAGAAGGGGGTTTGAATTGTGTTTTTAGAAATTTTTAGTTAACAAAAAATATGTTTATTGTCTGATATACGTTTTAAAGAAAACAAATAAAGGATTTTAAAGAAAGCTTTATCATACGATGCTTTCTTATCAGATCAAAACAAATGTAAGATCTAAAAACAAATTTAAATCCTTTGTCAGTTAAAAAAGTAAAGAATAACACATAAGGAATTATATTGGTTCGTCTCTACCACCAAGACTTCGTCTAATTCTTAGCAACCCACCAAGTTTCCACCAACTTATCAAAAGTTACAAGTATTCTTTATTAACACTTCTGGCTCTTACAAAGACAAGCTCTACCCCAAGCTTTACTTCAACCCAATATTCTATATCCTACCAAGTCACTGCTGCTGACTCTAAACAACTCAACAAGATTTGTCGGAAGTTTGCACAATGACTAATATGAGATTATCTTTCAGATGGATATATCACCCAACATTTTTAGTCTTTTCTCTCAAGGTTTATAAGATGCTTTGAGAGCTTTGTATCTACACATAAAATATACAAAAATCTTTACAAGAAAAGAATGAAAGAATATGTTTGCGCAAGTTCTTCGTATCTTGTATCTTCAAAACTTCTTATATTTATAGTCTTCATCTTCAAGTATTCGTTGTTTCTTAACTGATGGATTTTTCACTCTGTTTTTTGTCTAAAGTCTTGAGGTCATTGAAACATTTAATGCTTGCATTAAATATACTTCCCTTCTTCATGAAAAGTCCATGCTGATAGGTTGGCGCGTGTTACACTTTAGCAGGAAAGTCACTTCTTCCATTAGAGCAGGTATGCACCAACAAAACTTGCCTTTTAATGAAGATCAACAGTTTCAGAATGTGAACTTCATTTATTTTTCATAGAATTTTACAGATCGTAGGAGAATGTTTTATGAAACAAAGAATTTTAGGCATAAAGTATTAAATGAAGGTCTTAAATGCATTACTTAACGTTATGCTAGATTGTCTTATATGGATGTATCATTTGAAAACTCAAACACAGAAATACAGACTGTGATCTGATAACACATTAGACACAACTTTTACCATTTGCATTTATTTGTATCTAATTAAAATAATTAGGAGACCTGATACGTCTATAAGACATAAAGGTTTTTTGACTTAACAATCTACACTAACATTTGTTGCCCCATTAATTACATTAACATTATTACCTCCATTCCTATATATAAGAAACAAATATGAACATTTTTTTGTTCCTAAATATAAGAAACATATGATAACTTTAAGTGTATTAATTGCTAATTTCCTTCTATACCCTTATTTATTATAAAGATTATTAATGAGATAAGTTATACTCATTGGTGGAAAAAGTTATACCTTGAAAAATGAGTGGTGTCATTAAATACAACCACCACTTAAACCAATTAATTAAACGAGTATTTTTAAAAAATTAAAGTTATGATATCATTAATTAAAAATAACTAATTTAACCATTTTTATTGATCTTGAAAAAATAATTATTTGTTTTTTATAATTAAGAACAGATGTAGTAATATCTATTAGGGCTATACCTTAACCTTTTTCTTAGGCATTACAATTGCTCTTCTTTTCCAAATCTAGGACACTAGTGTACTAAGGCATCTAAAACATCATATTTTACAATTAACCACTCACTAGGGTCCAACCTTACTGTTACTTCGGATGGAATGTGCTTAATCTTTTCTTTTTCTAAACTATTTAATTAGGATTTATATCATCTCTCTATCAGCCATAACATCTTTTTACAAGATAATTACATAATATCCCTAAGTTAAACTCATCCATACACATAACATTAACAAATTTTAATCAAGAAAAATAAAGTAAAGCTAAACTTTATGCCCTTTAAAAATAAGACATATAATAACTAAAAATTTATAACAAAAATAAGCTTGAGAGGCATCAATCTAAAGTATGTTATTAGCTGCTTCTAGAAATAAGGACTGCTGGTTAGAATCAGCCTTACTAATAGAAAAGATAATAAAAAACATAATAGACTGAACAGGTCTTCAAAAGATCAAAGCATAACAAGATTAAAAGTTGTGTATGATGGCCAAATTAAAGGTGAAATTTTGGTCAACGGGTAGTTATTAGACCTATGAGTTGCTCACAATTCGAGCGGAAACTTCTTCATAACTTTTGTGTATATACCAAAGCATAAGAAAAAGAGTAGAAAAAAAAATTGTGTATATCATATATCATCATACCTTGAGAGTTTTAAACAAATAAAAAAATCCAAGAATCTCAAAACTATAAGAAAAAACTACTACTGACGAGACAGGTTTAGAGGCGTCTATATATACTTGAGAAAAAAAATTAATTATAAAACTAGCACTTTATTTTTATTTTATTTCCTGTTTTTAAATATTTGTATAGGAAACAGTAAAATAATTTTTAGTTTTTCTGTTTCCTATTTCCTGTACAAATATTTAAAAATAGGCATCAAATTAAAAAATAATACAACAGTTTTATAATTAAAAATAAAAACAAAAAATAGAAATAGAAGCAAGCGAACTTTATTAAATAAATTAAGTAGGATGCGCTGTCGTTTACACGCAGATTTCCCTTAGAATGTAATAACTAAAATAAAGGTCCACGTAGAGAAAGGGTCAAAATACGAGTCCATAGGGATGCTGTCGTTTACACAAAACAACAGCTCTAGTTGGAATTCTGGGCGAAAGTTCTCTGGAATTAAAAAAACAGGTATACGTTATTTAATTAATTATGACAATATGTTAGGAAATTCGGAATAATTTTAATGAGAATGTAATGTATAGTAGCTCTTAAGTTAAATATTAGATTCTTTCTTTCAAAAAAACAAAAAGTTGCATATTAGAATTCCTCTAAAAAAATAATATTAGAATCCTTAAAAAAAGTTACATAATAGAATGAATTGTTATGACTATCTTCGATAAGATATTTTAATTAATTTTTTAACTTTTTTTATAAGTCGAAAAATTTATTTAACTATGTAATAAGCTTTTTTGAATTCGAATAATTTTTATTATTTTTTTGAAATACTAATTTCTAACTTCTAATTATTTTATATTTTCTTCTATTTTTATTCTCAATATATATATATATATATATATATCCAATTTTTAAATATTTTTTTAAATAAATCATGATTTTATTATTTTTTTGTCATTTTACAATTTTCAATTATTTTAATAATTAATTTTACCGAACACTTATAATTTAATAAGGTAATTGTTTTACTTCCAACTACCTTTTCAACTAGTTTTAGCAAACATATCCATAATTTTTTAAATTTAGTAAACTTTAAAACCTTACCAACCATTCCGGTGTTGATTAAGTGTATGTTTGGAAATACTTATCATAAATTCACACAAATGATAATTTATTTTTAAAAAAATAAAGAAATTATGTTTTATTATACTCTTAAAATGGAAGAAAAGTTCCTATGAAGTCAGTGGTATAATCCATCCCCACATATGTGATGGGTTGATTCCGACTGCCTCCAGCCCTATGTAATGAAATTGAGGGGATGACAACCAGATTTTTTTGGGGTGGTGATGTATATGGTAAGAAAATTCATTGACAAAGCTGGAAAAAATTGTCAAGATACAAATCTGAATGAGGATTGGGATTTCGGTTTGTGAAAGCGTTCAATGAAGCTCTAATGGCCAAAATATTGGGGGATTATGGTCAATGGAGTTTCTCTACTAGCTAGAATTCTAAAAGCCAAATATTTCCCGAATAAACCTCTATGGAAAGCCTTGAACTCCACGTGCAAATGGAGATAAATGAAGAAGAATATAGAAACATCAAGATTTGGGACACTTGTAGGGTAAAGAATCAAGCACCAATAGGAACAAAGCTAGTGGAAAGTTAAGCATTAATGGCCTAAGAAGATATTTGTAAATTTTAGAAACAAAAAAGCTAGCATTCCACGTGAATAAGCAAGGAGTGCTCTCCAAGGAATGAAGTTCAACGTGCCAAGGGAAGAAGGATCAAGAACTTGGCCACTTGGAAGCTTAGAAATGGCTAGCCAATAAAAAGAAACCAAGTAGAAAGCTAGCCATAATGAGCTAAAAGATATTTGGAACCAAAAATCAAGCATTAGTCACCTTATAAAAAGGTGTAGGAACCGAAAATTTTGGGCTGTCCTTAAGGGAATTCATCCGTGCACAAACTACTCCAAAGCATTTCCATTTTATTCACCTTTTACCTAGAACACAACACAAAGGCCTAACCCTTGGAAGCTTATGTGAAGACTAGCAACCCTAGGAGCAAAGATGATTCAATTTTAAAGAGGAAAAGCTGTCCAAAAGCTTAAGGAAAACAAGGTAAGGGGGAGTTTATGATAAGCTTAGTTTGAATATTACTCCTTGCTTTATTTCCTTAAGTTTTGTAGACTAAGTGTTTGTTGAATTGTCTCAAAGAAATAAAGTTGTTATATGAATGATTATTGGATTAGGTGACTTAGTTATAGGAAAAAGAATGATTGTTGTATAAATAATTAGAGCTTAACTTAATAAATGAATGAAAGGTACTTAAGATTATAGGTATTATGGTTATTTTAAAAGTAAAACAATTGACTAATGGAAATATTTTACTAAAATTAAAGTGTTTTAAATTCTTGAAATATGTCTATCTTATGCTAGAATTATGTTGGAAACATGTTTATTTATTCTTAGAATTATATTGAATTTTATGAAGATTAAGGTTTAAGTAGCTTTCTTTAAAGGATTCTATGCTTTCAAGCTTGCACACCATGTGTTTGATAGTTTGTCACAATGAATAAAATATGTTTAAGAATGTTTAGATTGAATCCTTGTTGTTGAATTTGAATTATATTTATATGGTTGGTTGCTTTAACAAAGGTTATGTATTATTTCATGTGTTGTTGAGTATTTCCTATGGAATCTACCATGTGTCTGATGAACTATGACTTATCTGTGAAGGATTTATGGAGTTGAACTATGGCTGTATACTAAGATGTTATGTAAAGCTTTATGTGATGATTGAAAGAGGCTTTATGGGTTATTTAAAAAGCATATGCCATGAGTTGTCAAAAATATTGAGCTTTGAGGTGTATGTGATATGAGAAACTGAGAAATAAAGTAATGGTGAAGAGTAAATAAGAAATAAAGGCAATTCATTGCATACTTCATCTGCATTGATACCTCAGAGTGGAGGGAGGTTTCACTAGAGTGGGTGAAACTATGTTGATTATGGTACCCTTTAACCCCTCAGAGTGGAGGGAGGTTTCACTAGAGTGGGTGGAACTATTTTGATTATGGTACCATATGTTGAGAAATTATTGATAACCTGAGATCTCAGTCATGCATCATATTAAAAAGATGAGCATGCATCTCATGCATCACATGACGAGGATGTGTAAGTTATTTTGAATATTGTATGTATTGTGTGTTCTTTTTATAATTAAGGTTTTATCCCTCTGTGTTTATATATGTTTTATTCAAATTATGTTTGTCATAAACTTACCCTATGTTTGTGTCTGTGGTTGACACCTGTGATGACCCCAATGTATTTGGGCGAGCAGGAAAACAGTGGAGCATAAGCTGAGAAGGATTTTGAAGAAAGGATGATGAAGATGTGTTGATGATTTGTACTAGAATTTAAATTATTTGTATGTTACGTTGGCTTGTATTTGGGACTGTATAATGAACCATACTTTGGTCTGTATTGTTGGACTGTACTTGATCATTATAATTAAACCGTGAAGGGAGAATTCGTTTATAATATAAACAACTAGTAACATGTGCAAGCAAAGCGAAAAGAATTCTCGTAAAAGTTATAATCAATATGATTTTAATACAAGCGGACACAAGATTTCTCCTAAATCAATCAAGCACGAGAAAGTAAAAGGAGGCGTTACACTCTCCAATCCCATTTCTTCACACTTTATCTTCTAAATCTCCTATTATTCTATTATTTATTGATATTAAAAGTTTTTTTTGTTGACGGCAAAAAATGAGTTCAGGTGGTGAGTGTGCTCGTGTTTAGTTATTTTTCAATGGAAGGAAAGTTGAAGGGCGACGGGGTGTTGTTTTTGAAGGGGAGAAAAGGCCGACACATATCAAGCGAAACTCAACACTAGGTGAATTGCATGAGAAGATACGACAAAAATTAGGTCTGAAAGACAACCAATGTATCACTTTGCTGATGGCAAGATTATGGCAACATGAATCATACATAGGGTTTCAAGTATTGGATAATGAAGACATAGAAATGGTAATCGAAGAATTTTTCAACCAGTCAAGGAAAGATTTTTTAGAGTTGTACGTGGATTTTACCGGAGCAGAGAATGTTGTTTTACCCATGAGGTCAGTTGCTTTAAATTCTGCACATAATACATAATCATATGCTGCTCCAGTTGTAAGCGTGTCTGAGGAAGATGAACATGACCCAACTTGGGTTATGGATGAGGATGAAGAGGATGAAAAAATTGCAATGAAAGATTGTCTTCTTGAGGAGGATGCTAGTGCGTCGGATAATGATGAGGATTGTGGTGTGCATGCGACTGAATTCCAAGAAGATAATGATGTGGGGTCGTCTCAAATTCGTCATCATCCTGACATTGGATCTACTCAACCAGAACAACCTATTGAAGGTATATTAGATGACTTAAATCAATGAAAATGTAGTCATATATGTATATTTGTATGTTATAGTATTTTATTTGCTTGATATGTTTATTAAATTGATTTTGTATGTGCAGGTGCTGAGGTCATTCCTTTTTGGAATGAAATTCCACATTACACATATATTGATTTCAGTCATCCAAGCGAAGAAGAATCTTTTATCGGTTTCTGGTTTGGGTTTGGTTTCAATGTAGGGTCCATGGCAATTAGGGGATGAGTTGTTTGTTAAACAGGAGTTTGCATCCAAAAAGGACGTGCAAATTGCAATTAAGCGGAACCTCATGAAGGAGCATCAAGAAGCAATTGTGGTTGAGAGGAAGCCCAACTATATTAGCATGATGTGTACTGCTCATAACGAGGGTTTCCCTTGGAGGGTTAGGGTAATTAAACCAATGTACGGTGAGAAGTGGTTTGTTTCAAAATGGGGTGGAAAACACAATTTCTTGAATGACCATATTACACAAGGTAACAAACTGCTTGATGTTGATGTTATTGCATCACTTGTAGTAGGCATTTTTTTTTTCAATTTCCTCTATATGTCTTTAATAACGGTTTTTTAAGGTATGTTCTTAATGTGAATGTTACAATTTCATTGTTAGGAATGATTAAGGAGGAGTTGTCTATGTCAATTGCATTGGTTCAAGAGAGGATCACCCATTCATATGGATTTAAAGTTTCATATCGAAAGGCTTGGTATGCGAAGCAGAAAGAAATGGCAATGATTTATGGGGATTGGGAAGAATCTTATTTATTTTTGTTGGATTCAGGGGGAGCTACTTAAAGAATGCAAAGGAAATTTGATTCAAGCATTGGTTTTGAGCTTTCAACATGAAATGGATGTCTTGAAGATTAATTAGTGTGAAATGTGTAAGAGAAAAGCAATTCTAGTGATCCAAGTGCGTTGCATTCATATTAATCCATAATTAACTTAATTGGTTTCATAAAAATCACAAGGCTTTGGTAATTTGACTAAGTTTTTAAACTGATTCAAAGGTTTTTGGAAAAATGCTTTTTGCACTGATGTAATCGATTACCTTAAGTCTTTAATTGATTATTTTATTCTTTGTCTATTCTGGAAATGCTTTCAAGAACAATGTAATCGATTACCTATCGAAATAATCGATTATTTGACCGTTGTTTTCATATGAACTGCCTTGTTGAACACTTTAATCGATTAGTATTGGGTAGTAATCGATTACATGGTTATATATGATTTTAAGTTATGCTGGGATAATCGATTACCACTGTATTGTAATCAATTACACAAGCTTATTTGGAAAAGCCATTTTCCTGCTTTAATCGATTACTGTTTCTCGTAATCGATTACATTGTATATTAGTACTTACAAGTTTTCCTGGTTTAATCGATTACCACATGACGTAATCGATTACATAGTTCATTCAGCTTTTAGAGACTCCTGCTTTAATCGATTACCACATTCTTGTAATCGATTACACTGTGTATTTTGATATTTTGAAGTCTCCTATCTTAATCGATTACAGGACGGAATAATCGATTATTTGACCCGTTTTGCAAAACCCAGAAATACTTATGAATAGTTTAATTGATTACATTCTTGATTTAATCGATTACATGTGCGAAACAATCGATTATTGGGCGCGTTTAATCAATTACAGGCAATTACAAAAAGTTGTTATAAATAGGATTGATGCTTAGCTGCTTTTACAACTTAGTGGAACATTATCCATACGTATTTTCTGAGCTTAAACAGTCTTGTGAGTATTCTATAGTGATTTCTAAGGCTTTAATTGTGTCTTGCTCCATTGTGCTTTGATCATGTGTGTTTGACTCATTCTTGGAGCTTGAAAGCCATTTCAAGATTAAGGAAAACTGTGCTATTTGATTTATATTCATTCAACCTGATCTGGTAACATAATTTTGCATTACATACATTGGATCATCAGGTTGTTTCTCTCCTTAATCTGATTGTAATTTTTGTTTTGGATTTTCTTTGTAATTTGGCTATTTTAATTGGGTTCTTGCTTGAAACTAGAGAAGGGGTTCTCTAGGTGGAAGAACTGAGTAGTGTTCTCAGGTTCTTGTCTCTTAGAATCTAATAAGGTTTTAGATTTCTATACTTTATCTAGGATTGATAAAGGGAGACATTGTAATTGATTGTAAGAACTGAAAATTATAATAAAGGAACTCTAACCTAGTGTTGGTTGGAAGAAAAGTGGATGTAGCTTCTAGTGTTGAAGTGAACCAGTATAAGTCTGATTGTGTCCTGCTTTTCTATCCCTTAACTCATTATATTCATTGTGTTCTTGATTAAATTGCTTGGCCAACAAAGTCAGTTTTGATCCATTGAATTCCTTGGGGCTGAGCTATTTGATTGAATAATGTTTCTTGGTTTTGAAAAGTGATAAAGATCATAGGAACTGTGATTTTAATTAAAGAAATTTTTAATTTACCAAGGTTTAACCAATTCACCCCTCCCTCTTGGTTAAGTGTGAGATATTCACATTCTTTACAATTTTTGCCCAGGTGGTGTGGCTAAATGCTTCATTTTTCACCAGGTTCTTTCTATGATATTCAAACAAATGAGTATTTTGTGGAACATCGATTGATACGGGCAAAGCGTGTGTTTCATCACATTTTTTGGACTTTCAGACAGTGTTGCAAGGCTTTTAAGATTTGCAAACCCATGATTCAAATTGATAGGACTCATTTATATGGCAAGTATAAAGGGAAATTGATGATTGCCATGACTCAGGATGGACATAATGAATGTTTGCCACTAACATTTGCCATTGTTGAGGAGGAGACTTCGGAAGCCTGAGAATACTTCCTTGCTAACATTCGCTTCCACATAACCCAAAGGCAAAACATATGTCTCATTTCAGATAGGCACCAAAGTATATTATCTGCTGTGGAGAATCATGCTGGTTGGCAACAACCTTATGCACATCATGTGTTTTGCCTTCGTCATATTGCTAGTAATGCTAGTAATTTTAATCAAAGGTTCAGGAATGAAAAATTGAAGAAGACTCTGATGAATTTAGGTATGCTTAACAACTATTTTGTATATATTAAATGGATATATCTGTAAATGGAATAGTGTTAATGGTATGATTCTTTTGCAGGTTATACTCCCTCTATGGTTGATTTTGAGGTAGCGTTTGCACGATTTCATGATACCAGTCCTCATGTTGCAGAATGGATTGATAACATCCCTAAGGAAAAGTGGACACATGCATGTGACGTAGATGGGAGAAGATTTGGCCATATGACAACATACTTGTCTGAATCAAACCAGTAAAAAAGGTGTTGAAGGGAGCAAGAAACATGCCTATCAGTGCTCTGGTGAAGCCTGCTTCAGAAGTTGACCATTCACAACGACATTGCAAAAATGTGGTTGATGCTATGAGGCATAATTAGTCCGTTGCTACAGGACACCATGTACGCACATATAATGTTGATCAAACATTATTTAGGTGGACGAGGGTTGGGAGAGGTGATATTTAGCCAACCTTGCAGAGCGTTTTTGCCAGTATGACAAGTTCAAGGCCTTCAAATACCCATGTAGTCACGCCTCAGCTGCTGCTTTACATGTTCGTCAGAATCCTTATCAATATGTGGATGATGTCTTCCTGGTAAGTAATTTGGTTCAAGCTTACTCATTGCCATGGAAGCCAATTGGTAATCAAGGTGTTATTCCACCGAGTGAAGATCCAGTTCTCATACCTGATAGGCGCATGTTGCGTGCAAAGGGTTGTCCAAGGTCCACTAGAATACGTAACGAGATGGACAAAGTCGAAACAAGTCAAAGACGCGTCAAATGCGGTATTTGCAAGCAAGTTGGACAATCGGAGAGCTTGTCCTAATCGTGGTGCTATTTCATGATTTTGTTATGGTGTTTCTTTAAATAGTAGTATGTTAATGTATTTCATTTAAAAAATTACAAATTTGTTGAAAATATGTTGAGACTTTCATCGTTTGCCTATTCATATATGTTTTTGTTTTTTTTAAATAGGGTTTTTTCTCCTATGAATTGTAAACTGGTATTTTTTGTTTAAAGATAATAATAAATAAATAAATAAATAATTTAATTTGAAAATAATACAATTAAAGAATATAAATAAGGACAATTTAATTCTAATTAGTATTTAAACAGATGTACTTGCAAATAATAATAATTAAAAACAACGTGAATAACAGTAATTGAGATGACATACAGAGAGACAAACATAATCAAGACTACGCCATAAAATGAAAATAACGGAATGTTCTAACAATAACAATTGAAATACGAAAATAACCAAACTAATCATAGTTCGAAAGATGTTGTGCAACAAACATGTCTTCTTCCATTTGAATCATTCTAGTGAGCATCATGTCCAACATCTGCATCGATTATTGGCACATGTTGATCGATTATTAGGGCTTGTTGGGTAACTGGTTTGTTAAAAATAGCTAAAATTTCTATTGGACAAAAATGTTTCCAGTTGTTGGATTCTGCTAATACTTTTAACACGTCTTCATCGTTTATCAACTCTATTATGTGATATTCGATTACTTTCTTTGAATATTTTGCATGGGCTGGCTGTCGAAAAAATAATTTTCTTATCACCTGTGAGTTGTGAATTCCATAAGGGGGAACCCCTACAGGTGCAACTTGCTTGATGACATCGTAAAGGAATTTCAAATCTTATTGGATTTGTTCCAGTCAAGGAATAACCCACAAAATTGCCTTGTCGTGGAATGTTCCACTTGTTGTTGTAATATAGCATTGCATCATGTATAGGGATGATGGTGGATCGAAGTAGGTTGAGTATACCATCGGTGTTCTGTTGATGGTACATAATAATTCTATAGGACCAGCACACTGGTATTGCTCATTGCACATTAACATTGTGCAAACATCATCATCATTTGTGAGTTACAGAGAATGAAAAAAATATTGCTAACCTACATATATGGATGGTTGTCGGTAGTAGATTTCATCCACAAATTGGTCATTGGCTAGCAAAAGGGTGTTGTGCTTTCTACTCTTGAGTGACTGAAAAAAACACTCATTAGGATCTCACATTGGTCTTGGGGTAGGACATTGAAAAGAAACACCGGTTTGGTTGTGTTTGATTGATCCATTTGGAAAAATGAATGCTAATTTGGAGTTAGCAATGGTCTGAGTGTCTGTTTCTCCTAAGAATGCCATAGTATTGAGATTGAATGTCGTTTGCGGAGGTATGTTGTGTGGGAGTATGTGGTTGTGTTGACGGTGTCTTATGTTATTTATAGTTGTGTGGTTGTCTTTCTGATAGAGGCTTGTATGGAATCCAATGTTGATTGAGACATGTCATTATTCAAATTTATCTTTTATCGATATAGTGCATAGTTTGTCAATTTTGACTGAGATTGTACAGTTCCACATGGTGTAGCAGACATTCGTTCTGTCAAATTTATTGTCCACCGTATAAAGGACCACAAACTGTTTTAATAGCATTCGTCATAGTGTTGTCAATGTCATTTTACAGTTCCACATGGTGTAGCAAGCATGCGTACTGTCAAATTTATTGGCCACCGTATGAACAATTTAATTAATTAAATTTGTATTAGACTTTGAATGCAAAAAATAAAGAAGTGACAAAAAGATTTAATCTCAATAAAAAACTAAAATATTAAATTCTACCAAAAATTGGAAAACAAACATCACACATTCTCACGTTTATAATAAGTTTGAAAATTGTTAATCAAGATTTAAACCGGGTACTTGATAATGATAAAAATAAGAAAAAGAAAAAAAAGTTGTCCATACACGAAAAATAAAGTCCATTACACGAAAATGTTGTAATGAATGTCTGACGATCAAATAAAGTCCATTACAAATGACAAAAAATATAAACACAATGTAAATTAAATCTGACTCTGGTGGCCAGTGATAATGACGCGCTTGACGATCAGGTAACGTCCGTCTACCACAGGCCCAAGAAGGGCCTGCCTGCGAAGGCTCTACATCTGCAAGTGGGTATGGAGTTCCTACTCTGGCGATGATGGCCGAGGATAATCAGGAGGTGGGGTGGCATGTGGACCACGTGATGGCCAATCCCCACAACCGCCTGGAGAATAATCAACCTAAGCGAGCAGGCGATCAATATCGGCACCACTCCAATCCGCAGTAGGTATGTCACTACTACTCCCAGAAGCTACAACCCCAACGTCCCCTGATGCCATGGACAAAGCAGTAGTGTAATATGCAGGTTGTGTCTGGGAGTTTGCCGGTAGAGGAATATGACTCTGCAAGCTGAAATGCTCATACCCCATGTCCCTAACAATTTTCTACGAAGGTAACATCTACAACGCTAAAAATTACCTACGTCGCTAACAATTTCATATGGCCCTAACAATTTAATAACCTAATTTAATACTTCCTATTAATCAAAAATTAAACTAAACAAAACTATAACTTTATTAAAGTAGTTCTAACTAAACTGAATTAAACAACTTCAGTAAAATAGTTCTAAGTTAAATACTAAACTAAACTATCATCTAAAATAATTCTATATAACAGTCCCTAACAATTTTCTACGAAGCTAACATCTACGCCGCTAAAAATTACCGCAATTTCATATGGCCCTAACAATTTAATACCCTAATTTAATACTTATATTAATCAAAAATTAAACTAAACTAAACTATAACTTTAATAAAATAGTTCTAACTAATCTAAACTAAATAACTTTAGTAAAATAATTCTAAATTAAAAACTAAACTAAACTAAACTAAACTATCATCTAAAATAATTCTATGTAACAGTCCCTAACAATTTTGTACGAAGTTAACATCTACGTTGCTAAAAATTACCTGCGTCACTAAAAATTACCTACGTCACTAGTGATGGAGTGCTTTTAGTTAAATATTTTTCTATCCTTCTTAGCTTATTTGACTTCTCTTGGACTTTTATTTTCCCATTCTAATGCAGTTTTTGTCTTAGGCAAGTAAGTGGGCTTAATTGCTAATTGTAGCGTATTTTCGGATTTTATGCTCACTTGACCTATCTGCCTTGTATAGGACCTATAGAGCTCTACAGAACTCCGAATGGAGCGTTTTCTAGTAGTCCCTAGAAAGATAACGAAAAAATCTACAAGTTTGTCAGAAATAAGCGGAGGCTAATTCTGCCATTTGGAGGGTCATTTTGGGCTTCGAAGTTAGAATCACTGCACTTATATTTTGGGCTGTGAGTTTGATTTTTATGGTTTTAAATAGTAAATAATTAGAATTGATGGGTTTGTTCATGGCCCATTCTTTCCTTCAGACTTAGTCACTATATTTTAGTGACATTCGAGAAACTTAACAAACATTAGCAAAAACAGTTTTTACATTTCTCTTTTTAAGTTTTTAGAATCAAAACCCTTACTCTCATTTTTCTCTCAACTATTCTTCCTTGTTCTTCATTTTCTTTTGTTGTTCTTCCATTTTCGTGCATATTTCATGGGGCTTTCATTGATGATGATCATGGAAGGCTAAATAATCAATCAATGTAAGGATCCAACCCAAGCAAAAGGAGAATTTGAGTTCTGGTTTGATATTTGGAATTTTGTTTGAATGTTCACTTTCTTCTTCAATTACTATTCCCTTTTCATGATTATGAATGCATTTAGGATTGAAAGCAGATTAGGTTATGGATTCATTTCCTAATTTTGAATATTAATCACAGATTAATTAGATGATATTTCAGTTAGGGTTGTGGTTTCAATTAATTTAGGGGTTAATTCGATTGAATTGCTTCTAATGAGATTGAACGAACTTTCATAATAGGATAAATTTCTGAGAATGATGATGATTCAAATAGCTTGGTGTGGTGAATTGGATTGATGCTTTTAATATGTTTCACATTACCTCTTTTCAATTCTGTTAGCTTCTGTGTTGTTCTTTAATCTTAGTTTACGTTTTTACAAACTTTACTTAACGCATATAAATTGTTCGCTAAAAATCCCCCTTACTGTTATTAGTGAGTTGAAGTTAGAACCATATTGTTAGTGTCTCTGAGTCGACCTAGGTTAATCCTATGCTACAGAATTAGCGTAGTTAAATTGTTTCGGAGTGCTACGACAAACGCTTATCAAAACTGGGGTCGTTGCTGGGGACACGGTTCATTGTGTGCTAGCTTTAATTCACTGTAATTAGTTCATAGTAGTAGTAATATATATATATATATATATATATATATATATATATATAAAGTTACAATTACTGCATATTTACATTTTGCTGCACAACCTAGGTTAATCCTATGCTACAGAATTAGCGTAGTTAAATTGTTTTGGAGCACTACAGCAAACGCTTATCAGCTAGCAATTTCATATGGCCCTAATAATTTCATACCCTAGTTTAATACTTCCTATTAATCAAAAATTAAACTGAACTAAACTATAACTTTAATAAAATAGTTCTAACTAAACTGAACTAAATAACTTTAGTAAAATAATTCTAAATTAAAAACTTAACTAAACTAAACTAAACTATCATCTAAAATAATTCTATGTAACAGTCCCTAACAATTTTCTATGAAGGTAATATCTATGCCGCTAAAAATTACCTACGTCGCTAACAATTTCATATGACCCTAACAATTTAATACCCTAATTTAATACTTCCTATTAATCAAAAATTAAACTAAATTAAACTATAACTTTATTAAAGTAGTTCTAACTAAACCGAACTAAATAACTTTAATAAAATAATTCTAAATTAAAAACTAAACTAAACTAACATATAAAATAATTCTACGTAATTGTCCCTAACAATTTTCTACGAAGCTAACATCTATGCTGCTAAAAATTACCTACGTCGCTAACAATTTCATATGGCCCTAACAATTTTCTAATTAATAATATAACATATTAAATAATCCAAAATTATTAAATTCACTTACTTGTTGACAGAGCTTCGCTGCAAAGATGACCCACTGACAAACTCTAGAGAAAATTTTTAGAAACTTTTACAGAGAAGGTGAAATGGTAAATATGGGAAAAAGTAAATGAACTGTTACATTTAACCTTCTCATTCCTACACGATGTGAGACTTCACCTCACTTGTACTCCAACAATAGGTCATCACACCAATAACCTTTTTGTATGATGCAGAGTTAGGTATCAGGGAAGCTGAGGTCACGACGTTTAGATATGTTATTATCAAGACAAATGTGTTAGGCCTCACTTTGTTTTAGTTTGAATCTGACTGTCTAAACCTATATCATTATTGGAATAATGTTGAGTCATGAGGAAGAAGTTGTTCCATGGTTGGGTTGATGACTGCAAGCGGTTGATTCGTAGCTTACATCCAAATAAACTTTTGTTCACCAAAAGAGATGGCAACAAGATTACCCATAGTCTATCTTCGTTAGCTTTTCTTTATTTGGATCATTGTTGGTTAGAGGAGGTCTCATCTCAATTGGACCAAATCATTTCCTCTTATGTAAGTTTTATTGTACTCATCAGGGAATAAAATCAACATACTTGATCTTCAAAAAAAAAGATCATATACCTAAGTATAGAATTTGTTCATCACATAAACTTGGTTACTGCACAAGAGTAATTTGATTGATGAAGTAAATTGATTTCTAATTGGTTTTAAATTGATACGATCCTTTTGAAGTCTTCCACTGTTATAAATTTTGAAAGGAAATTTTAAAACTCTGAGGTAAAACCAATTCACCCCCCTCCTTGTTTATTTGCATAAGTGTTAATTGTATTTTCAATTGGTATCAGAGCTGGTTCTTGTAATTTGCTCAAGATCTTTTTAAATCTTTGACAATGAATACTAATCAAATAACATTCAAGGAGGGAGCCTCATTGAATAGACCACCTTTGTTTGAAGGAGAACATTTTAGTTTTTGGAAAAATAGAATGCAAATCTTCATCCAGTCAAATGACCGGGTGCTTGGAATTGTATTGACAAAGGCCCTTTAATTCCTACCAAAGTTGTTGATGGTAAATCAATACCAAAAGAATGGGATGAAATGTCTGAAATAGAAAAGAAATCAACTCAATATGATTTGATAACTTCTGCATTATCTTCCGATGAATTTTTCAAGACTGTTAGGTGTAAAAGCGCCAAAGAAATGTGGGAACTACTTAAAGTAACGCATGAAGGTATAGATGATGTGAGAAGATCAAGGAAACATACTCTCATTCATGAATATGAAATGTTCAAGATGAGAGATGATGAGAATATCTCATAGCTTCAAACTAAGTTCACCCACATAGTGAATCACTTGCTTGGGCTAGTAAAGATTTTTGATGTAGAAGAGCTGAACATCAAGATCCTCAAATGCCTAACAAGGGAATGACAGCCTAAAGTCATAGCCATCAAATAATCAAAGGATTTATCAAAGATGTCCATGGCAGCTATGTTTGGTAAGCTCCTTGTGTATGAACTTGAATTGTCTCAATTAACTCATGGTGAAGATGCAGATAAAAGGCATAAGAGTATAGCATTAAAAGTTGCACCTTCAAAGATTGAAAGAGAAGAAGATTCAAGTGAAGATGATGATGATGAGAATATGAATCTCATTGTAAGGAAGTTTACCAAGTTTTTGAGGAAAAATAAAAACAGAAGGCAACCACAACAAAAGAAAAGAAGTGACAATACCAACAAGAACAACAACCCCTCCTCCATCACTTGCTTTGAATGTGGAAAGCAAGGTCACATAAAATATGAATGCCCCTCGTTAGCAAAGAAGCCACAAGTTGAGAAGAGATCAAAAAGGGATGGAAAGCCTAGAAAAGCCTACATTGCTTGGGAGGACAATGAATCCACGAGTTCTGAGTCCTCTTCAGAAAAAAAAGTTGAAGCTCACCTATGCCTTACATCTACCATTTGTGAAGAAGAAGAAACATCAAGTACAGAATCTGAGATAAATTCTGAATTTGAAAATATAGTTGATGCTTTTCATGAGATGTAACGCCTCAAATTCATTTTTAGGTTGTATTGATTTTTAATGAAAAATACTTTTCCTTTTATTGATAAAATAGAAAACTAAAGTTTACTAATGATTAATTTCAAATAAATTTCGTCACTAATTAATATTTAAAGGTTCAGTGTAACACCCCGGCCGGATGTGTTATCATTAATAATATCATAAGCGCGCTATCGGCGTTAAACTAACGCGGTGCGGAAGCGATAGAATCGATTTTTGTGATACATTATGCAAAGAATATAAAAACAAACATACACTAAACGAGTTTCTGCTGATCCAGATAAAACATACACAAAATAGGTAGAGATACAAAACGAACAGAGATAAACAGGAGAGAAACATCACCTCATACATAACCGTCTGTACATATATACATACAACTGACCACATCTGTGGTTATACATCAACATATGTACAGTACAACTGGTGTACACTCACACCATATCCCTATACAGAAAAACCAGACAGAGCTTAAACAAAAGACTCTTCTAGTCTTCATCTGCAGCCAATGACCATCCAGCAACTCAACTAGGGCCTCCTGCCCTGTGGTGACTCCTCTTCACAAGAAGTACCTGAAAACCACAACCCACAACAGGGGTGAGATAAACATCTCAGTAAGCTCAGGGTTCTGGGATATCCTCCCTTACCCTGGTTTACCCCCTAAGCACAGCATAACAGCACATAAAATAGCCTAGGACATCGTCCTAGCTGTCATACACTCCCCAGTCCTCTGGGTACTAACTGGATGCTATCAGCACCGGAGGTATTCCACCTCAGACTGGCTCTCTAGCCATCTGGCTCTCTGGCCATCGCAGACTCGTCTCATAGAGGTACAACCAAATAAGTGTCTACCACTGGACACTTTCAAACTAGAGAGGCATCACCTCCTTTATCAAAACAAGCATTGTCTGAGTCATCTACTCAGGACTTCACATACATATATTGCCTGAGGAATCCCTCAACTCAGGACTTCACACATCTTGCCTGAGGAATGTCTCAACTCAGGACTTAAAGAATACAGATATGGCTCATCTAAGAGGCCTTAGGCTCTCATCCCCTCGGGAAGCCCTCTCTTAGAGATACATCATATCTGTCCACATGCCTGGCCTCACCAGGACTTTCCATAACGCATGCCTGGGCAAGAACATCCATAAATGGGCAATCACCTCCAGGACTTCCACAACACGTGCCTGAGAATAACCACTCAGGACTTTCAACATCTCTGCCTAAGGAGGAACCTCCATACAGGGCAATCCACCCTTAGGACTTTAGCGGAGAGCAGTAGCACCTCCCAAGGAATCTCAGCTATTCCAGGGAGTCCTCAAACTCTTCCTCTGGTTAGGGAACCTCAACTAGCCCGATACTATCGCAGTATCCTCTAGGTTCCATCACCTGCCGCTTCAGGTGCATTCTCCTTCTCACATTTTCTCAGTGTCTAGCCTAGGGTTTCGCATTCAAGCCCGGCACACTCTAGGCCATTTCTTAATTCCAATATCTGGAACGGACTGAGTTTCACTCCAAGTACAGTTCACCGAGCCTCTTAGGCCCCATATACAGAATTATATATACATCACCCACTTGGGTGGCAAACCACAATAAGGGAAAACCCTAGAACAGTGAGCTTACCTGGCATGCCGTGCCTCATAGCTCTAGCTCAACTGATGGTCTGCTTCACTGTTGCCCGTTATGTCAAACCCTATCAAGGCACACAACCGCACATTACAGACCATACAACATATACACATATGTAAGCTCATCAAGCAGTCCTCAATTGCCTCTGGGAAAGGAATCTCAGTCCTTCTCATCAACCCAAGTTATCTAACTTAAGGTTCATCAGGCTTATCCATCTAAGCCTTTCCAGAGACCCTCAGTGGTCTGTCTCAACTCAACCATGGCTTCTGAGTCACCATAGACTCAGCACAAGCCGTTCACAACGAGCTCAAAGCTCTCACAACCCAAAACCTCAGGGTTTCTCAGGGCTTGAACGGTCTATCTCACCAGACACCGTTCTCATGGCCTCTCAGGCACAACAAGCCCATCAACATG
>PYAF01004697.1:52945-88062 GCA_007407185.1 Glycine tomentella | reverse complement strand
GAGAAGGGGTTTTCTGAATTTCAAGGGATAGGGAGGAAGGATTCTGGTTTTAACTCGGTTTCTAAGAGGTTTGGATGGTCTAGGAGGTGTCTGGGGTCACAAAACATGGCCATGGGAGCTTGGGAAGCTCTCCCATGGCTGCTGGAGGCTGGAGGAAGAAGAAGAAGGTTTTCTTCTTCTGAAAAACGCGACCCCCTTTTAAATATAAGTTGTGCCGACCTTCCCACGCGATCCGCGCGGGACACCGCGCCATCCGCGTCGGCTGCAGAAACACTGGCGCCATCAGCGCCACATCCATGCTATCAGCGTGGACCTGCCGAGCCATTGGCGCGATCCGCGCCACACCCCGCGCGATCCGCGCCAACCTCCAAACCTAGCTGGCGCCGCCAGCGCCAACCCTGGCGCTGGTAGCGTGGAATTCCAGGGAAAAATGGAGAATCCAGGCCATTTCCCGCGCCACTCGCGCCACATTGGCGCCCCTCGCGCCAACCTCCAGAAACTCTGGCGCTGACCGCGCCAATCTTGGCGCCAGCCGCGCCACACCCTACGCAGGGTTTCCTCAGCAGGACCTCTGGCGCTACCCGCGTGGACTCTCACGCCGTCCGCGCCAGGACTCAGGGTTATCACATTCAGTATAATATAAAGTACAATACAGTCCGATATTTGTTCTAATTCATATTACAAACAACTCAAATATTCCATCATACAAAACATCTTCAATCAGACATCTTCAATATAGCCTTTCATCAGAACAATCTGCCAATCCTTCTTCATTGTTCATCTACTCACCCAAATCAAATCGGGATCATAGTAGGTGTCAGTCACAGACACAAAAATACAGGGTAAGTTTATGATAAACATAATTCAAGTAATAAAATATATTAAATATGCAGATTGTCATTAAGATGCATGATTCTTTCTTATCATGATCCATGATTTTCTTTTTATCTTTTCTCTTTTGGTACCAATAGTCAAGATAGCCCCATCCCCGTGGCACAGAACCAAAACGATCAGTCAGGGTGCCACAGTGGTGCACAGGATTCTCACCACACTTCATGTGATCATCATGGGTGGCGTGATTTCCCCACTGCCAACTACCCCCAGCTCAGACTCCTTTTGTCTGAACGCTCGAACTCAGTTCCTGTAGCTATCTGACACACCTCCTCTTGAGACAAATAATGTGGACTAACCCCCGTCGGGCATATGCATATGAGACATATAAGACTGATTCACTTTAAGGTATAACTCTTTTCATCATCTCATTTATTTTCAACATCAGTCTTTAATTTATATCTCACATACTTTACTCAGAAACTCAACATAAAATATAGAACTCAACTTTATATTCATGTACAGAATCTCAGCATATTATTCATGTACAAAGATTTATAGGAATAATCAACAACAATGAACTTCATAGAGATTTATAGAAACACTCAGCAACACAACACTCAAACTATCTTTATCATAAAGCTTCCCCATACATACCTTGTTTCTTCCTACAAAGCTTGTCAAATTCTTCCTCCTAACTTAGCTCTTTCTACACGTGATTCTTTCTATGATGGTGGGGTCTTCTCTATTTGATTTAGGCCTTTGAAAATGAAAGGATGAAAGGGATGAGAGAGTGGTATTTTACGTGAAGTTTAGTAGGAAGAATGCCTTGAAAGTGATTTCCAAGCAAGGTCCCCACCACCCCTTTATATAGCACTTGGAAAATAATTAATTATTCAAGGACATATTTGCCCTTCCAACTAATTTAGTTTTATTCTAACTAAGTTTCTCCTTGTTTCATTAAATCCTAACTTAGTTTATGCTTATTCCTTTAGGTTTTAACTAGATTCCTTATTATTCTTTTACTTTATAGAAAATATCTTATAAGCCATAATGACTTAGCTTTCCACTTGGCTACCACTTTACAAGTGTCCCTACACTTGTCCAAGCTCTTGAAGTTTCTCCATTTTTCTTGCACATTCACGTGGAGTCTAGAGGGTAGGAGAAAATCTTGCTTTATTTCATGGTTTCTTGCATCAAAATATAATTTTTAGCCCTTCCTCTTTGTAGCCTTTTCACGTGAACTTGGCTGGCCAAGGGAGAAATTTTTTGTCTTCCTTTTTCCCCTTCTATCTTATTTTTCATTCTCTTTTAAAGAAGAGAAAATTATATGGCTTCTTTTGAATACATATGTTACCTTTTAAATGAAGAAGAATATTCTAGTTTATGCTTTTCTTTTTGCATGACATTTCTAAAAAGGAAGTCAAATTTGATTTGAACTCTTCTACCTAAAGATAATATTGAATAATAGCATTCTAGAGTTTTCCAGAAACTGACTTCAATTCTAGTAAAAATTACTCACAAGTAATCTATACAGAGTGCTATTCAGATTTTTCTTACAAAACTACCTTTATCTTAATTCTAATTGGTTCACTTTACTTTTGATTATCAAAATTACTAAACTATTTTATAAAATAAGTCTAATTTATTCTATAATTGAGAGAAAATTCCATAGATATCATCTATCATTTTTCTATATTTTTCTGATACTTGAATTCTTCTGAATAAAGTTCCAAAGTCACTATTTTATAAAATTCATAGAAATTTTATTCTATGATTTTCTATCACAAAGTATTTTGATAATTTGCTGTCTAAGAGTATTCTGTAATTCCATCAGGTTCTTACAAAATCTCTAAGGATATCTAGTCATTTCTGGCCTGAAGGGTATTATGGCAAATTCATCATTCATTCTAGGGGCTTTTTGGTCATTTCTCCTCCTAAAATATCTAGCCAAAATATCTAAGGGTATTCTTGTCTTTTCAAAAATATCCAAGGGCATTTATATAATTTCCATCATAAAATATCTTACTAAAATATCGGGGTATTTTTGTAATTTTCAAAAATATCCAGGGGCGTTATGGTCTTTTTTTACCTTAAGGACATTTCTGTCATTTCTTATTTAAGGGAAGGGTAGTATGGTCATCTCACCTAAACTATTTTTGTAATACCTCTAATTAATATTTCATGTAAATAATATAGATCATTCAAGTATAACATTCACCTATTTTAGCATTCACATCAATAATTTCACAAGAATGATTCACAAATATAGTTATTGAAATATTAGGGTGTTACATGAGATGCATTGTGAAGCTCAAAAACTAGCTAAAGCAAACAACAAGCTTAAGGGTGACTTAAGATGACATGTATCCAAGCTTACTGAATTACAAGAAGAACTTTGTAAATTGAATGAGGAACATGACAAACTTCTTTCAAGTTACAAGGAAAATGGATGTACATGCTCCTTAGCCATCTCTAAGGTTGATAAATGCAATGAACTACAGAAAGAATTTGATGAGTACAAGCTGAGTAAAGAAAAAGAAAATATGATTTTGCAAATTGAAAATAGTTATTTGGTTGATTTGCTAAGGAAATATTACAAAGGCAAATGTAACTTAGATGAATTACTAAGTGCCCAAAAATATGCTGGTGGTACTTATGGTTTGGGATATAAAAATGGAGCTAAAACTCAAGGTAAAATCGTGTTTGTACCTCCAAAACATAAGTACGTCCAAAACATAAGTACGATAGGCAGCACAATCCACCAATTTTGCCTATCATAGATTTTCTCATTCTAATTCATCTAAATCTCTTACTTGCAATTATTGTATGTTAAAAGGTCATACATCATATAAGTGCTTTGCTAGAAGGTTTTATGTTCCAAATGGAGAATGCATATGAGTTGAGAAAAGAAAGAAAACAACTAACCCCTTTGGACCCAATTTAAACTGGGGACCTTCTTTCTCTTCTTAATTTGATTTGTGCAGATGTGTCTTAGAGCAAAATCCTCAATATGGTACCTAGATAGTGGATGCTCTAGACACATGACAGGGGACATATCCATGATCACAGATGTAGTACTTAAAGAAGGAGGATATGTTACCTATGGGGACAACAATAAAGGCAGAATTATTGGGCAAGGCAACATAGGAGAGAGCTTAACAACTAAGATCAAGGATGTGCTTTATGTTGAAGGGCTAAAACACAATCTACTAAGCATTAGTCAGTTGTGTGACAAGGGTTTCAAAGTCACCTTCAACAATGAGATTTTCATGATACATGAAGGCAAAACTGGCAAAGTTGCACATATTGGCAAAAGGAAGGGTAACATCTATGTTCTATCCATTGACCATGCATTCATACATAAAACTGATTGCTTAATGAGTAAAGTACATTAGACATGGTTATGGCATAAAAGAACATCTCATATTAACATGCATCATCTCAACAAGTTAGTAAGAAAGGACTTAGTAATTGGTCTACCTAAGCTTAAGTTTGAGAAGGATAAAATTTGTGAAGCATGTCATAGAGGAAAGCAAACTAAAAATTCTTGCCAAAGTAAGAACATGGTTTCTACTTCTAGACCTCTTGAATTGCTTCACATGGACTTATTTGGTCCTTCAAGAACTATGAGCATAGGAGGAAATTATTGTGGTCTTGTTATTGTAGATGACTATTCTAGATACACTTGGACATTGTTCATTAGATCTAAAAGCCAAGCATTCACAGCTTTTAAGAAACTAGGCAAATTAATTCAAAATGAAAATGGTTGTAATATTGTTTCATTTAGAAGTGAGCATGATGGTGAATTCCAAAATGAACATTTTGAAAAGTTTTATGAAGATTTTGGAATTAATCACAATTTTTCAGCTCCAAGAACACCTCAACAAAATGGTGTTGTGGAGAGGAAAAATAGATCACTTGAAAAAGGAGCAAGGATTCTTCTAAATGAAACAGAATTACCTAAGCATTTTTGGGCTGATGCAGTGAGCACTGTTTGCTACACCTTGAATAGAATTCTCATAAGGCTTTGTTTGAAGAAAACCCCTTATGAAATCTATAAAGGAAGGAAACTAAATATCTCACACTTTAAAGCATTTGGCTGTAAATGTTTTGTTTTAAACAATGGTAAAGATAATCTTGGCAAGTTTGATTCAAAAGCTGATGAAACCATCTTTCTTGGAAAGTAAGGCATATAGAATCTTTAACAAGAGAACCTTGTGTGTTGAAGAATTAGTACATATTGTATGTGATGAGTCTAACCCTTCTTTAGAAGAAGTTTTAAGTGATAATGATGCAGAAACTAAAGAGGAAAAACATCAGCCTATTAAAGTTAGTAAACAAGAAGAAGATGAAACACAACTAGAGTCCAATCAAGAAGCAGCCTCACCTAAACACAAAGATTGGAGGATCACAAAAGATTTATCATTAGACAACATAATTGGTGAAGTATCTAAGGGAGTATTTACTAGATCTTCTATAAGAAATCTTTGTTGTACTATGGCTTTTGTATCACAAATTGAACCAAATAATATTGAACAAGCCTTACTAGATAAACATTGGTTAATTGCTATGCATAATGAGTTAAATCAATTTAAAAGGAATAATGTTTGGGAACTTGTCCCTAGACCTTCCACTCACACACCTATTGGCACTAAGTGGGTTTTTAGGAACAAGCTAGATGAAAGTGGCATCATAATAAGAAACAAAGCTAGAGTGGTTGCAAAGGGTTACAACCAAGAGGAAGGTATTGATTATGATGAAACTTATGCTCCAGTAGCTAGATTAGAGGCCATAAGGTTACTTCTTGCATATGCATGTATGTTGAATTTTAAATTGTTTCAAATGGATGTGAAAAGTGCATTTCTTAATGGTTATATTGATGAAGATATATATGTTGACCAGCCTCCTGGTTTTATAGATCATCAATCTCCTAATCATGTTTACAGATTGAGAAAAGCTTTATATGGTTTGAAACAAGCTCCAAGGTCTTGGTATGAGAGGTTGAGCAAGTTCTTGCTTGATCAATCATTCACAAGAGAAGAAGTGGATAAAACCTTGTTCATCAAAAGAAGAGACAAAGACATACTCTTGGTACAAATTTATGTCGATGATATTATCTTTGGTTCCACTAATCATTCTTTGTGTAAAGAATTCTCAGCTAGCATGCAGAAAGAGGTTGAAATGTCTATGATGGGAGAGCTCACATTCTTCCTAGGACTACAAGTTAAGCAAATGAAGAATGGAACTTTCCTTTGCCAATCAAAATATTGCATGGAAATGATAAAGAAGTTTGACATGGAAAATTGCAAAGCTGCAGTAACACCAATGGTAACTTTTACCTATCTAGATTTAGATGAAAAAGGGAAAAGAGTTTATGAGTCAAGATATAGAGGAATGATAGGATCATTGCTTTATCTTACAGCAAGTAGACCTGACATTATGTTAAGCGTTTGCTTCTGTGCTAGATATCAAGCCAATCCTAAAAAGTCTCATCTAACTGCAGTAAAAAGGATCTTAAAGTATCTAAAGTCTACACCAAAAGTGGGGCTTTGGTATCCAAAAGGTACAATAATCAGCTTAATAGGATTCTCTGACTCTGATTTTGCAGGATGCAAATTGGATAGAAAGAGCACAAGTGGTACTTGTCATCTATTGGGAAGCTCTTTAATCTCTTGGCATTGCAAAAAGCAATCATGTGTAGCCTTGTCAACAGCTGAAGCTAAGTACATATCAGCGGGAAGTTGCTGTGCTCAAAGCTTATGGTTGAAGCAACAACTCCAAGATTTTGGTGTGGAACTTCAACATATTCCACTTCTATGTGATAATACAAGTGCTATCAATATCTCCAAGAATCCAATCATGCATTCCAGGACAAAACACATAGAGATAAGACATCACTTCATCAGAGATCATGTGCAAAAAGGTAACATCAAAATTGAATTTGTTGAAAGTAACAAACAATTGGCTGATATTTTTACCAAACCATTGGATAGAGATAGATTTTTTACTCTAAGAAACATGCTTGGTATATTAGATGAATCTAGCATATGTTGATTGACATTCCTGTGCATGTTACTCTGTAAATGACTAGCTTAAATATTGTGTGAAAGACATTAACTCAATTGGAAATTGAATACATGCTAGATGCTGCTAAATCTGATTTTTTTGTTTATTAAAAAGCTTATATAATCGATTACCACAAAATCTTAATCGATTATTTGCTCATCTGATGCTTCTATAAATGAATCAAGGTTGTTGTAATCGATTAAAACACCAAAATAATCGATTATTCACTACTCGAGTTACTGGAAAATCAAGTTCACTCTAGAATAATCGATTAAATCGACGAAATAATCGATTATATGAGTCTTAGTATGTTTCCAAATTTTGAACTAGTCTAGAATAATCGATTACTTGATCAAATTAATCAATTATTTGAGTCATGTATGTCTGAGAACTCTGTTTCACTCTGTTTTAATCGATTATCTCCAATTATAATCGATTACACTTCTTCTTCTATAAGCCACCTGTGTTGAAATAATCGATTACCCTGTATTTTAATCGATTACCTCATTTCTCAGAATTGAAATTTTGAATGAAATCATCGATTGCATAACGAAATAATCGATTATTTAAGTGGTTACTGCAAAAATCTGAAAGTTTTGAAACTGCCCAACTGCAATATACCATGATTTGATAGGATCTAAGCCTTAATGGTAGTGGTTAATGGTCACAACAACTATATTTTCAAATTTACAACTGCCCATTATATCAAAATTGCTTATAAATAGAGACCTTTGAGACTTGAATATCACACCTTCAAGCCTTGCAATCTTCAATTCTCTATCTCAATATTCTAGCTCTGAAATTATCTTGCTCTATAAGTTCTGAACAAAATTTTTCTTCTCTTCTTATTTCTCAAATTCGTGCTCAATTACTCTCTCAACATGTCTACCTTCAAAAGAGCAAAAACTTCAAAGAGAAAAGCTCAAGCCCAATCCTCAAACCCTGTAGTCAGCAGACTTGATCATTGGTTCTCCAAGGAAGCTGACAAAATGAACTATCTCCAGTTTAATGCTACCAAGTTACTCTGCCCTCCAAAGTTCTTGAACCTTGGTTGGTTTATTGAACAAGGATTTCATTTCCCTCAAATGTTAGAACTGCAAGGTCTAACAAAATTCGTTGAAATGCAAGGGACTTTTTACCCTGACCTGGTAAAAGTCTTTTATACCAATTCCAAAATCTCTATGCATGGAACAATCCTCACCCAAGTGAGTGGAGTGGCTATGGAGATTACTCCAAAAATTTGGCGTGAAGTTGTTGGGATCTCCTTTGATAGAGAAAGAAGGTTTGATGAAGAAGCAGATGGTTACAACAAAATGGAAACCTATAGAGGTATGCTCATAGACCCTCACATGAATCTTAGGCTAAGATTAACTACTGAACCTATGACACATGAAGATAGGCTCCTATGCTATATCATCACCTATATCCTCACTCCAAGATCCACCAACCATGCACAAGCCAAAATGATGATCTCCAAATTGTTTATGGATTAAAGAATGGAATCAAGTTAAATTGGATCCATATTCTTCAAGTGGATGTATCCAATGAAGTCATGGATCACACCAATGCTAGCAACAGTCAAATAAAGGAAAAGCACCTCACTAAGCTTGGAATGGTGAAGACACTATATGGCTGGCAAATGGCAGGTCAACCAACTCCATTGGCTAAAGAGGAAGGAGAAGAGGGAGATGATGAAGGAAACCAAATTGGAGATTGATGTAAATGAATGGAGTCATTTACATGAAATTTTCCAAATCTACCTTGCAATAGAACCCACCCTTCAAGCAATCTTCAAGAACACCCAAATTCCAGCACTCTTTGACAATTGGGGCTGTTTAGAAGTTTAGAATTGCAGAATGGATTGTGGAAGAAGAATAGGAATGAGTTGGAATGACACCATGGAATAGGAATTCCAATAAGTCTTGATAGAATCACCACAATAGTTGGGAGGTCATTGATAAGAAACAAGAAGTTCTTGAAGAAGAACAAGAGAGAAACCCTCACCACAATTTAGAAATTGTATTAATCATCCAAAGATCCTTACAATCAGTTTGTGAGTGGTTTATATAAACCATAAATTAACAAGCTCAATGACACTAAATGTAATGTAAATGCAATTAAAATGAAGCCCAAATGTAGCTTGAAGTGCAAGCTTTCTTTAAAATGACCCTTGGCTTCTAAGTTTTGTTCTTCTGCAGAGTTTACTGATTTAATCGATTATTTCGTCCATGTAATCGATTATTTAACCTAAATAATCAATTACTTGGTTTGGTAATCGATTATTTTGCTCTTATCCTTCCTGGAAACTGATATATGAACAAAATAATCGATTAATTCGACATGTAATCGATTAAAACAGAGCTATTTACATTTTTCAGGTTGATTTAATTGATTACAGGATGCTTTTAATCGATTACAGGTATCAAAAGATGCTTTTAATCTATTACATGATGCTTTGAATCTATTAAAACAGACAACACTCCTTTTGTGTTTCCACTACTTTCGTGGGCTTCTTCTTGCTTTTCCAAGAGATACAAGTTAGATTGGATATGATCTTGAAGTGTTTGAGTCCTAGCTCTTTAGCTTGCATTGATCTCCATCAGAGATGTTGGAGAAGAACAAGAAGAAGATGCACCATCTAAGCCTCAATATTCTCAATTTGAATCTTTAATGATACAAAAGATGGACGCTTTATTTTCATTACATCATGAACATAGGGTGAAGAACATGGAATCCAAGATATTTAGGGATGAATCTAGGGATTTAGATTAATCTCTTTGTTCTAGTCTTAGTTTAAATGTGTGTTATGTTTTGTGTTTGAATTTTTAAGCTTGGTTTAGTTTTTTATTTATTTATTTATGTTTGTTGCAATTGGTTCATTTTAATGATTAATGAAGTATTTTCTATTTCCCTTTCTATTGATATGCTTTAATTTCAATTTTTGAATTTGATATGCCAAATAGGGGGAGTAGTAGAATGAAATGAAAGTAAAAGAAGTAGTATGAAATGTGAGTAGTAGAATGAATGAAAAAGGTTGTTCTAATATTGATATTGAATTTGAAATTGCTTTGATATTGAAATTGCTATGATATTAAGCATTTGAAATGTTGCATTGAAACATGAACAAAATAATATGCTCTGATACACATAGTTTATTGAAATGTAATGATATGTTTCAAAGTGTAAAAATCTGATACATTGATACATAAAAATCTCTAAGCCGAATGTTATATATTGAACAATGAAATGCTCTGAATATGAATTAGGTAAATGATTATTCAACTCAGGGGGAGTTAGTATAAAAATGCCTAAAGAATATTTGAATGAATGTTTGAATGTTTCTAATTATCAATCAAGATATGATGAGGCTTGATCTTTGCAAAAAGCTAAGAAATTTTCAGATCATACATCTATTCATTGAAGTCAAAGAGTATGTTTCATTAATAAGGTATTTTGCATGCTCAAAATCAAAAAGGGGGAGATTGTTAGAATCAAAGAAGCTGAAGCAAAGGATTCAAAGATGATTGAAGTAAATGAGTTTTGATATTTTACATGCCCAATCAATTTGATGGCATATTTAATTGTGTTTAAGCTTGGTTCATTAGATAAAGCTTTATAATCCTCATTAGCTATTGATAATTCATGCATTCATACATTCATTTGATAGGAATTAATCATGTGGTAATAAGCAAACTTATAGAATTTCATAAAAGCAATTAGGAATTATATAAAACATTTCTTCATTGCTTTAATTGATCACTTAGGTAAAATAATCGATTACAGGCATGTGGATGTTTTCTGGAAAATGACTTATGAACATTTTAATTGATTATCTTGGGAAATAATTGATTACATAAGCTTCTGCATAATTTTACATAGCATGTTCATCTGGTTAGATCGATTACCAGATGTTAGTAATCGATTAAATATGCATTGTTAAGTTTTAGGCATGGTCTGTGTTAATGGATTAAATGGTACTTAATCAATTACATGTGTGCATTGTAAAACTTAATTTGTCTGGCTTAGTCTATTACAAGGTGATTTAATCGATTATTTTGTTCGTAACAAATTTCCAAATTTCTGTTGAACAATTTAATCAATTATATGGATAAAATAATCGATTACATTGACGAATTAATCGATTACAGTTAGTTAAAACAATTTTTTTATAAATAGAAAAGTTGAGTCTGAGTGAAAGAAAGTAAGACAGAAATAGATACTTGTGCAAACTTTGTGATATACATATTCTAAAGTTCTCAAGTATACCCAAGGCTGAAATTAGTGAGATAATCAATATGTTGAGTGTCATTGAGATTTACTTGAATTTTTAGTCTTGATACTCAAGGATTAAAGACTTATTCAAGCTAGTGCTTAAAGAAAGTAATCAAGAAAAAGTGGTAGTCATCTTTTCCATATAATCTTAGGTTGATTGAATCATTCATATCATTGTAATTGCTGAGGATTATAAGGTGATATCTTTCTTGTACATAAAGCTTGTGTTTAGTTGATATTTGTTGTATAATTGTGTTGTATTTCCATATAACATTTGGATTCTTTAAAGCTTTTTCTAGAAAGGGTTTCTAGAGGGAAGAACAGAGGGGGGATCTCTGGTTCTTGATCTTTTGAAAAGTCTATAGGGGGTAGATTTTGAATTTTACCTAGGGAGGGTAAGAGAGATTACTTTGTAAGCTTGTAAAGAACATATATTTGTTATAGTAGAACTTTAACCAAGATTTGGTTAGAAGAAAACTGGATGTAACCTCCGGGGTTGAGAGGTGAACCAGTATAAATCTTGTGTGCATTAGATTTAAGTTTATATTTCATTAAATTCTTAAAGTATAAAATTTGTTCATCATATAAACTTGGTTACTGCACAAGAATAATTTGATTAATGAAGTAAATTGATTTCTAATTAGTTTTAAATTGATATGATCCTTTTGAAGTCTTCCCCTGTTATAAATTTTGAAAGGAAATTTTAAAACTCTGAGAAAAAATCAATTCACCCCCCCCCCTCTTGGTTTATTTGCATAAGTATTCATTGTATTTTCACACAAATGCTTTTTAATGCCCATCACAAGGGGATGTACACATATAATGTTTTTAAAAAAAGTAAAAACCTAAAGTAAAATTTTAAATTAGTATAAAATATTTATATCATATGTCATAGGTTGTGTAAGATAAATTATTAATAATAAAAATTAAATGTTTTCAATTCATACTTAGTTTATAGCTAGTTGGCCATTTAACTTTATTTAACTAAAAGATATTCATAGTTGAACCAGTAAGTTAATTTGTTTAAGAAAATAACGAAAAGGAACATTCAAATTGATTGATTTCTATTGGCTATCCACTTTTTTAATAATTAAAGTATTAATTGTATTATTAGAAAATAGAATTTTAATATTGATTGTTTTGGACTTTCAACATCGATTTTTAATCGATATTGAAACCACCAACGTTAAAAGTATCAATGATAACATCGATTTTCATAAAATCAATGTTAACATACATTATAAAGTGTCAGTTTTTAAGAAAATCAATACCCTATAATAAGTAATAAACCAAAAAAATTTAAAACATGCAAAAAACAACATCGATTTTTAGAAAAATTGATGTTTTTTTAAAATATTTAATAACTTGTCTATTTGTTAATATTACTCAAACTTGAAAATTAAAAAATATATCAATCCAGACAGTGTCACAGTACAAATTTTTATATTATTATTGAATAATTACTATCAATTATAAGAAATAGTTAAAGAAAACAATAATGTCAATACATAAAATCATCTACTATAACTGAATCTAATTAAACATAACTACACAATTGTAAAATTCGTTAAACTTTAATTATGAGATAACATCTTGCCCACTCAATGCGAATTGTCTTTATTCTTTCTGGCTCCAATGGTCTTGGATCAATAAAATACTGCATGATATAATAAAACATAACTTAATCAGTATAAATAATAACAAGTATAACAAATGAAGTTAGTTTTGAAGTAAACAATTACCAGTTTTCAATTATCCTTGAAACCTCCTAGGACTATCTTTGACATCCAATGCACCACATAATAGCCGCACACAATGCTTTCTCTTGGCATATTACACTAATTTCAATAAGATATTCAAAGTTAATCAAAAATTAGTGTACATAGTAATAAAATATAATTTTTAAGACATTAACCATTGTTTAAATGACCTACTTTAATTGGAATCCGTTTAGCAGTAACCTTGGATTTACTTTCTTGAATATCATTGAATCCCTTCAAAGCATTGGTTAAGATAAACATGCATGCATATTGTACAATTAAAAATCAGATTGTCCTACTATAAATAAACCTAAATTGTAATTCGGAGTTAAATAAAGTTATAATTTTAAAAAAAATATAATTTTATAATATTATCATATTAAAAAAAATCTCTTGCATAACTCTATCCCTACAACATAGATACACTAAGTCTCTTATGCTTCCTTCACTCAATACTTTTTTGTTTCTTCATTCAAGTTCAAAAGACTATAAGTCATAGTAACTACCTAGTAGCTTAGTTAAGAATAAAATACTAACCCTCTTCACATATGAATATACCCAAGATTACATTTGCACACAAATTTCACTAATGAGCATGTTGTCATGTCCAATCATGATTAACATGCCTTAAAGATGATATTGGTATAAATTGAAGGTAAAATCAATTTGAATAGTTCCAAATTCTATAGAACCCGTATTAAGTCATTTTCAACTAAAATACAAACCAAGTGTCTAGATATTCAAAACACAACATTTCATTGCTTTATTACAGCAGTCACACAGTAAATCACTCAGCAGGGCAAGTTACACTATAAAAATCATCAAAAAATGTAAGAAAAATCGAAATGACATGGGATCAACTGCATCACAAAGAGGACACACAAGCCTACAACAATACCAAAGGATATTAAAAACCAAGATATGTGTCAATTACAATGCAGCTCATATCACAGGGAAGAAGTGTAACATGTTTTCAGCAACATATATAAGCACCTATCTTGCATAACTTGCATAGTGTATTAATATGTAGAACTTAGGACTTAGATAATCTACACTTAGGTTCTGCTTTAACATTACTAGAGGTAAGGTATATCATTCACAGAACCAAGGTTAAAGTCACTTAATTTGCACACAAATACAGTTAAACCCCAAGTTGTCAAACAATTACTCACATATGATATGATTAGAAGAAAAATATTGATATAAATTGTAGAAAAATAAAATGAGGTGAGGTCAATTGAGTTTGAAAGATAGGATGTGAAAATTTGTAAATCTAAAAAGGCTAATGCATATTCAATTTGTAAAGATTACATAATAATGTCAAAGACAAGGTACTTACACGAGTAAGATTCAGCAATTCCTTCAAGTATACTATGTCATAGTGTTCCTGTTATGAATAAATCATTCAATAGACTAAAGTGGGATCTAAACTCATTAGAACTAACCTAAATTGAGTCTTAAGCATAATATCTACCCTTTCCAACACAAATTCAAATCATGTATGCTAACATGCAATCACACACTAACATACACATATGCACGTAATTCAACTTATGAATCTGCTTTCCTGTAACTAACATTCAAATTTAACCAAACACATTTCAACTTATAATACTAATGAAGAGAACCTGAAATTGGCGGCGGTGGCGACGAAAGCTCTGGACTGGCACCGACAATAAGAACCTAGGGCTCCAGACAAAAGTCACGAGCACAAACACACAGTCACGACCATCAATGACAACTTTGACGAGCACGACAGTGGCGACAACGAAAGCGATTGCGAGAAGAAAGGCCTTTCAACACCAACACAAGACATTGGACACAAGGTTTGGGCGTGCGACATATTGAATCGAATGAGAATGACAACATTTGAGTTTAATTTATAATTAGGGTCAACATCAGTTTTAATTTAAATCGTTGTTAACATTGATTTTTCAAAAACTGATGTTAACATGATTTCGTTAACAGCAGGTTTTAAAAAATCGATGTTAACAAACTCATGTTATTTACAAATATGCCACCGCGTTTTTGTTAACATCAATTTTTTAAAAAATCGATGTTAACGTAGCGATGTTAAAACTATTCTTTCTAGTAGTGTTGGTTTGGTTATCTACTCAACCAATGTTGTTCAAATGATACTAAGGTTGATCCTCTTTAAATAAGATATTGTGGATGAGTTTTGTAGACAAGAAAAAACATTATTAGGAAAAGAAATTAGTTTTCAATAAAGTTGATAAATACTTCGCTTCAATATCATCAATTTGCAAATTGTCTGGTTGAACTAATCTATGCCTAATATGTTTCTTTAATCAAGAAAAGATAGTATATTTGTTGATATAATGTAAATACTTTTTACACTATCGTCTAATAACAATATATCATGAGTGTGTCTAATAAAATATGGAGTTAAACACTTGTGGGAGTGTGGGCCAATTTAGTTGTTCCTATTTAATTCATAGTTACAAATTTATGTCTTAACTCTTAAGTATGTTATTGTGTCCCACTTTCATCATAGAGTGAAAGGTCCTAATTACCAATAAAAATACTAAGATAAAAAAAATTGGCATTCCTAATAATCTTATTTGATATATCTAATAAAACTAATGGGTAAAATAATGTAAAGACAGTTAAAGACTTCTTCTCTTTGTTCCAAGGCGACATGAAATCTCAATACAAAGAAATGTCTACCATGCAAAACATGAGTATTCGAAAAACTCCAACTTATTCTATGGGGAAATACTTATTCCAGATTGGAACTCCAAACACTTGTATAAATCATCTTGAAAATAATTTTCTTTTAATCCATTAGAATGAAAGATGTGTTAAGGAGTTTAGAAGCTCTACTCAATCAATTAAGTAAGAAAATTTAATACCTTGGTAAAAAACTTAAAAGCATGGCAACAATTCTTCTTAAAAAAAAAAACATGACAAGAAAAAAGTTATAAATAATTCAAAAAACTTATCGAAGTCAATCACGGTGTGTTGAATTCAAATGAAAGAAGGATATGAAAGAAATTTAATAGAAGAGACAGAAAGAGAAATCCCTATATTCTATTTGTTCAAGTAGAGTAGAGGGGAGAGTAAGAAAAAAGTATGAGAAATATCTTGTTAATTATATTTTCTTATAATCTTGGAATAATGTAGTCCGTTCTTTTCAAAAAAATATAAATCATTTTCAAATTTTCTAAGTATCAAAGGGTAGACTAAAAAATTAATATCCTTCGTCTCTCTCCCATTTCCTTGGAACCTAAAAAGATTTTAAATCACAAATCATATGGTTTAGATGGAACCAAAATGCCAGTGTATTAAAAAAAAAATGACATAGCAATTTGAGTGTCGTCCCGTGAATATGCCAAAACAAACCAATTTTTTTTAATCTTGGAAGCGGGTGTTACCCCGAGCAACAAGTATCCACGAACGTGGTTTGAATTTTCCACGAAAAATGAAAGGCATATTTTTTTTTCTTGGTCAATGTGGATGTTACTTCTTTTATCATATGTACATCAATACCCGTTTACTCTATTAACAATAACCTATTGACTTGTAAAAAAAATTGAAAATATGGAGTGTACAGTCTGTTTTTAAAGATGTAATAGCTGGGAGAAAAAAAAAAAAAATTAAGAGATATAAGTTATGTGACAAAATAAAAAGATAAAGTAATCTAAAAAAATACATAAAAAATAAAACACAATAAAAAAGATAGAAATGCAACACGTCTTAAAAACAGTTTTTTATTCTCATATATCTAATTTCACTTTTATCTCATTCTATTTTATTTTATTTTTCTTATTTCTATTTTCTATCACGTCACTTATTATATTTATTAATTTGTCTCTTCTTTTATTTTTTTTCTATCTATCTTTCTTTGAAGTCACCATTTTAAAATATGAAGTGTCCACTAACTCTTTAAATAATTAATTTCTATTAAGAAATTAGTAGACTTTCTTTTCTTATAAAAGTTTTATCTATCACAAAATTTTAATTGAAAATTCCAGGAGATTGATCGAGTGGAGAAAACTAGAGTCTCGCATATGACAGAACACTGGTTGAATTTTTGCTCGAAAACATTTTCTGTATTAGACTGAAGCACCATCCATCTCTTCCTATACTTTACTCAAAAACTTGCTTAATAAATCTAAATTCAATTCAACTTTTACTTCCATTAGTGACATATATTAACCGTTTATTTTTTAAAATTTAATCTCTCATTCTTCTATTCTTGTACTCCATTTTGGAGTAGATAATTTACCTTAAAACATGATAATTCTTTAAATACACAAAATTTGAAGGACAAACTTGGAAACCCAGTTGCATTAATTTGGATTTGGAGACTGATATAAACTACATCCCATTAGACATGGACCCAATACACTCACATTAAATACACCACTCTCTTCTCACCCCCACCATCACCCAAACTCTCTCTCACACACAACATATACAAACAAAACAAGCATGCCTTGTCCATCCTCCCATCTCAGAACCTCACACCCTCCACCCTCTTCTTCAGCCCTAAGCACCATGAAGCTCAAGAGCCTCATCCACACCCTCATAGTCTCCTACATGTGCCGCATCATCCGTGCACTCTCCAAAGTCAAAGCCACAATCCTTGAGATTCTCAAAGGATCAAAAAACCAATCCAACAACATTCACTTCCACCACAAGAAGAAGCAAAAGATGACCAAGAAAATCATCTTTGGCTCCTTCAGGCTCCACTACAACTGGTGCTCCTCAAAATCTTCTCATGTTATCCCTGTTCCCTCTCGTGTCTTTGAAGGGTTGCCAAAAGCTGGTGACATGAACCATCATCATGATGAACACTATTTATATGAGGATTGCCATGATGATTCTCAGCTTGCGGGGTACCTACAGTGGCTTGAAGAGAAGGTTCATGATGATGATGATAAAAAGGGTTATGGAAATGAGATGAACGAGATTGATATGTTGGCTGAAATGTTCATAGCGGATTGCCACGAGAAGTTCAAGTTGGAGAAGCAAGAGTCTGATAGAAGGTTCCATGAAATGTTGGCTAGGGGCATGTGAATTGAATTTGGTGAACAACGTTTACCATGGTTTGTACCAGAGAGGTCTAGCTGGATCAATTCAATAGAGATAGCGTGAATTGTTATAAATCATCTCATGTCATGCCTGTGTCTTCGATTCTTACAAAAAAAACGATGGTGTTAGATGTTTATGTAGCAAACAGCTAGCAAAGTTGGGACAGTTACTTGTTAAATTAATTAGAGGGGGGAAGGGCTTTGTTATTTTTGTTGGTCTATTTGCCTTTCTTTAATGTAACTTTTTCATAAGAAGGAAAATTAAGAGGTGAGGGGTGTGAAGGAGGGTTGAATACGAGATATGGGGATTTGCGCAGTGCTTCTGTTCATAGTAATGGATATTTTAATTTGCCGTTGGCTTGTTAATTAGTAGCATGGAACTGCAGCTTCAATCAAATTCTCTCTCCCTTCACTTGAAATTATTACATATTCTAAGATTAGTATAGTTTCAACCAATTTTTGTATCACACATAATCAAATTTTATTAAATTTTTTTCATAAATTAAAAATATTAATTCATGTCATATAAAAATTAAATAATACTATATATATATATATATATATATATATATATATATATCATAGATATGTGCAATCGGGGATGCAGATTAGGAGTTGTGGGGAAAATTGTTCGCATAAGATTTTATTTTTTTTAAACATATTTAAGAATTTTTTTGTCCCATAAAAAATAAGTCTTGCTCCCATAATGTATATATTTTGAAAAATAAATAAAGAAAATTGTAAGATAAAAAATAATATATTGATATTATTTTACTATATTATTATTTTTATTTTTACTATTTCACATCTTTAGTACTAAGTATGTGGTAACTAGTAAGTTAGTGATAAAAAGTATATTTTGATATAATCCCAAACAGATACAAAAAGGAAAAAATATCATCACTTCTTACTATTCCGTGAATCAATTAGATCCTATAAGTTTTTTAAAATGGTTTAATATAGTTATTTACTTTTAAAAGCTTCAATTAGATTTTTTATTTTATAAAATGAATTCAATTTAGTTTTGATATACTTTCATTTGCTTCAAAAGTTCTAATAAGTAGAACCTAAATTGATTTTAAATAAGATTAAATTAATCCCATTTTAAAAAATAAAGTATCTAATTGAATATTTTAAAAACAAAATACCTAATTGAATTATTTAAGAAAAACACATGACCTAATCGAACATACAATACCAAATTAAACAAAGAAAAAAAATTAGACTATTTTATCATAGACAATTTTCTTACTCCAGTAATAAAATATCTGGATTCAGTTACATGTGATGGTTCCAAACTATGATAATTTTATTACTCCTTGATTATGAGTGTGGTTGGTTGACAAAAAAAACGTGAACTGGGGCCTGAAGAATTCTGTGACATTGGGGATTACATAATTGGTGCTATGCTTCTGGACATAGTCATGGAAACTTCAATATATTTGCCGTTGGCTTGTTAATTAGGATGAATCGCAGTTTAAAGTTCTCTCTCTCTCTCTCTCTCTCTCTCTCTCTCTCTCTCTCTCTCTCTCTCTCTCTCTCTCTCTCTCCCCACCATTTAGGTCGCTGACAAAAACCACGTGATCTACTTACCATTAATTTGCATATTAAAAAATATAGAAAATGAATTTTATATCCCCCATGCGTGGAAAATGAAATAAACTGCTATTAAATTCTACTTAAATAGAATAAGAGGGAATTATACTTATACATGGTGAGAAATTGGTTTACTTTTTATACTATTAATAGCTTTGTGTATAAAATATAAATTTTACGAACGTAACCATTGAATTATAATTATATATTGCATATAAAATTATCAAATTAAATAATAATTAGCAGATAATAAAAATAATCATGTTCATTTTGAAATATATCAGTGACATATTAATTCATTTTAGAATAATTTAATATTTTATAAGATAAATAAAATTCAATGTAATATTGAAATTTGAAATAAAATTATATTGAATTATACAAATAAAAATTGGTTAACTCAAATGATTAACACAACGATGTAAAATTTAAATGTATTTACATGTGAGCAATAATCTATTTGACTTGAGGAGAATCCGTGTTAGTTTGTCATTATGTAAAAAAAATTCTTGATGGTGTTGTAATTACGGTAATCATTTTGATTTTAAACTAACGTAACAACAACACTTTCAAGTTTGAACCGCATTAGAACATGTCAACCTCAACAGGCTATAAAATGAAGACTTGAAACTAACAGCCTGAGAGAAATTAGACGGTGATGAGAGAGGATGATTCATTAAGTTGAGTTGTTCAGGAAAAGGGAAAGAAAGTGAACATAATTTTAAAAATAGTAAAACTCATTATTGTATTATTCTCATCTATTTCTCTCTCTCTCTCTCTCTCTATATATATATATATCCATGAATCTTTCAGCTTTTCTCATTATTGTTTTTTATTTTTTTAATCAAAAACTACAATTTTTATTTTATTTTTTCATCATCTATTTTCATTTATCCTTTTTATTTCCTTTTATTCTTTTCTCTCTTCTCTTAGAAGAAAAATAGGATACAACCATTCAAAATGTTGTATTTACAAAATAGATAACATAAATTACTTAAAAACTGAAAAATTAATTAATAATTGAAAATTGATAGTTGATAGCAAAAAGTTAATAGGTTAACTTATTAAATTATAAATATTTAAAAAAATTATTTATTATAAATTATAAATACAAAATTATAGAAATAGACATGTGTATATAATACTTAATATAAATTTTAATTTTGTTTATTAGGAAAATATATTTTTTGGTATTTATAATTTTAATTTTTAATCAATTTTAAACTTTTTAAATTTTTTATTTACAGAAATTTTATTTTAATTTTATTTTTTTACTTTTAATTACTATATTTTTCATATTGTATATTCTACTATTTGTCTTATATTATTTCTTAAAATATTTCCAAACAAATTTAAAATTAAGTAAAATAGCATACTTTTAAGTAGACTGCATACTTTCAATATGTTAATTAGTTAAAACATCTTGAAATATAAAAATCTTTAAAATAATAAAAAATAATTTAAATAGTCTAATGGTTAAAATAAAAAATGTAATGTAAAAATATTAAAAATTAATAATAAAAAATAAGCCTATCATCTATCAATATCAATCTTAAAATATAATGTTGACATAATAAAATAAATATTATAATATAAAAGTAAATAGTGTACTGTTAAGGATAATTGATATTGGGCCAAAGGCTAAGAAGCCCAATACAATCAGCATTACAGTATTTATGGCAAGATTTAGGGAAATTAGGTCCTAAATAATTACCAGAATCAAGAGAAATATTGAAGAGTATTTGTATGATAAATATTGAAGATATTTGCTCATCTTATTGAAGATTATGATCAAGAATTGGCAGGAGTTTCCTTTATTTTACACAGGTCAGTAAGAATAAATAGGAGGTATCACCAAAGGTGCAAGGTACACAAATTTTGACTCTCTCTTTTCCATTCACACAGCACACACTGCACACCACTTGTATTGTGTCGCTCTGCTGTGATCTTCTTCTTCCTTTGGACGCTTTAAACACCATAAGCATCTAGAGAGAGAGAGAGAGTTTTGATCATACATCAAATACCCAGTGTTACTGCTGGACATCTGTTCTTGAAGGACAGAACATTAGCGCCGTCTGTGGGGAACGTTAAATTTCGACTCCCACCATGGTAAACACGAGAAGACACCAGCATGAAGACCCACCCGTGCGTAGGAGGTCACTCTCCGTCCGGGTGGAAGATGCACTTTCGGACATTGCGTCATCTCGGGCACAGAACAATCCGCTTCCCTTACCGGCAGTCTCAGGGAATCCACTCCCCGCGCCGGTCGAGGTGGAGCATGAGTCGATGCAGCGCCTCACCAACAACGCGCTGCAGTCCATTTTATCTCGAATCGAGCAACTCGAGTGGCGGCACGCCCTTCAACGTCAGGAAGATATGAACAATGTTATTGCACAACTAGATGACCGTTGTGCGAGGTGGAGACATGAGGTGGAATAGCACCTTGGTCACATGGAGATTTCGACATAAGGGCAAACATTCCGCCCGGCACATAACATAGAGGCCGGGGAACCGGAGCAGAACCCTCACTTTGAACCAGGAGCAGCGTCTCGCCAGCAAGAGCCTAACCCGGAGCAGCACAATTTGCTCTTCAGAGCCGAGATCCGCCGCCAAGCTGCCATCATCAGAGGTATCCCGGCCAATCAAGGCGGAGGAGGGGCCGAGGTGTATAGGAGGAAGTATCGACGTGGACAGCATAATGATAGCCCGTTTGTAGACGAGATCATTAACGCCCAGTTCATTGAAGATTTCGATGGGTTTTTCCTGTCAAAGTATGATGGAAGTCAGGATCCACAGGTGCACATTGACGAGTTCGGTATGCAGATGTGAGTACGGGGATCAATGAGCCAATAATCTCCTGGATCTTCGTTACCACTTTGACCGGTGCTGCCCAGACATGGTTCCACACACTACCACCCGGTCAATCCGTAACTTTAAGGATTTTGGCCAGAGGTTCTTACTCAAGTTTGCGACGAGTAAGGAACAGCCTAAGTTCGAGTTTGTTTTGGGGAAGATCTGCCAACACCCGGGAGAAAGTTGCAGAGTTACTTGGACCGATTTAAGGAGGCCGCCTTGCAAGTGCAGGGCCTGGAGGAAAAGGTTCACGTCCACTTGTTGTCAGCTGGACTCAGCGGATCGTTGCGACTGGCAAAATCTATTTATAAGAACCCGATTAAAACTCTGTTGGAATTCAGGGTTCGATCAAAAAAGTACCTGGAGTTAGAACAGATGGAGATTGCTAACACTGCTCCCAAAAGGAAGGGTTCACCTTCGAAACATCGCTCGCACCTCGGGAATGTAATTGAAATATTGGGGTGTTACACCGCCCAATAGAAATTTGGATGTCGGCCATAGGCCGGGACGGTATGACACCAAGTATGACAAATATACCCTGCTAACACTTCCCGAACACAGGTGTGGAGAGAGGTAGCTTTAACTGAGATGAAGAAGGTAGATCGACCTCGGCCTGTATTCAAAAAGGCCGGCCTTGATTATACTCGCGTTTGCGAATTTCACAATGGGTCGGGCCATACTACTGATCAATGCTGGGACTTGCGAGATGCTATAGAGAAGTTCATCCGGGAAGGCAAGTTACGGCAGTATGTGATTAAAACCCAAGGGCAGCAAGGAAAACGCAAGGGAAACCCCAAAGACGATCAGAAGGGCCGAGATGAAAAGAGGAAGAAGACAGATGCTGAGGAGTTCCCAGAACCAGAATTTTAATGTAATGTCATTTCTGATGCTATGGGAGGAGGGGGTGACACGGCCAATCAAGGCCACAAATACCTTAGGGAAGTCCTTGCAGTAAGGGAGCAACCCAAGTTTAAAGCCACCAATGATAAAGCTGAGGTCCTCTTGCTCTATTTTACTAAAGAAGATTTGGTGGACGTAATTCCTGGACATGAGGACGGCCTGGTCATAACCGGGACTATAGCCAACTGCCAAGTCAAGAAAATGTTTGTTGATAACGGCAGTTCTGCCGACATCATATCCTGGGCGGCTTTCAAAAAGATGAACCTTGATGAAGAAGATTTGAAGCCATGTCAAACGGTGTTATCGGGCTTCAATGGCGAAAATACAGCGCTCAAAGGCTCCATTGAGCTGCGGCTTACCTTGGGGACAAAGGAAGCTTTCAAATCGGAGAGAGTAAACTTTGTCGTGGTCGAGTTCCCTTCCCCATACAACGTAATTCTCGGAAGACCCACGCTCCATAAGTGGGATATTTTGATGTCTACCAAACACCAGAAAATGAAGCTGATAGGAAGCAATGGCAAAGTAATGACGATTTGTGGGGATCAGAAGGAATCCCGCCAGTGCTACTTCAATGCTGTGAAGAAAGTGGAGTTGGCCCCTCCTCAGCCCAACCATGGCAGGAAGGCCGAGAAGAATCCGAGCAGAGAACGGACAGAAAGCAGCTGGTGGAACCTATAAATCTGGTGGAGCTCGACATATGAGAAAATGTGGAAGAATGGAGACCTAAACCAGCAGACGAGCTCATGGAGGTTCAGATAGGCCCTGAAGCTGCCCAAGTCACCAAGGTCGGGATGATGGCTGACCCAGTTGCGCGGGCGGAGTTGACAAAGTGTCTCAGAGATAACCGAGATATTTTTGCCTGGACCGCTTCAGAAATCCCGGGGATAAACCCCTCCTTCTGTTGCCACAAATTGTCCATGCATCCCGGCGCAAGACCAGTGGCCCAGAAAAAGAGAAATCTCGAACCTGAGTGGAAGCAAGCATTGGAGAAGCATATCCAGGAACTGTTGGAGGCCAGGTTCATACGAGAAATCCAATACACCACGTGGCTGTCTAATGTGGTGATGGACAAGAAGCCCAGCAGCAAATGGCGGGTATGCGTTGACTATACTGATGTCAACAAAGTCTGTCCCAAAGACTCGTATCCAATGTCGAGCATAGATCAACTGGTTGACAATTCTTCTGGGTTCAAGCTATTGTCATTCATGGATGCATATTCTGGGTACAATCAGATTCCTATGTATCCGGGAGATCGAGAGAAGACGACATTCAGAGGAGGAGGAGCAAATTACTGTTACAATGTGATGCCTTTCGGCTTGAAAAATGCCGGGGCCACCTATCAGTGCATGATGAATAAGGTTTTTGTCCAACAGCTCGCCCGGAATATAGAGGTATACATTGACGACATGATTGTTAAAACAGATTCAAGTAGGGATCATGTCCAAGACCTGGAGGAAAGTTTCCGCGGGTTTAGAGAAAACAACATCCGGCTAAACCCACTCAAATGTGCATTTGGAGTAACTGCGGGGAAATTCTTGGGTTTCATGCTGACCCATAGAGGGATTGAGGTTAACCCGAACAAGTGCGCAGCAGTCCTGAACATGAAGTTCCCGGCAACTAAAAAGGAGGTGCAGCAGCTGACTGGTAGGCTGGCAGCATTGATGAATTCCTTTCCAAGTCAGCGGAAAAGGCTCTTCCGTTCTTCAGGCTGCTAAAGAAGGAAGCCAGCATCGGCTGGAGCTCGGAGTGTGAGGCCGCCTTTCAGGAGATCAAGAAGTGCCTTGCCTCCCCGTCGGTGCTGTCCAAACCAGAACCCGGCTAGACGCTGATACTGTACTTGTCAGTGGGCGAGGAGGTGGTGAGTGCTGTGTTGGTTAGGGAGACCGGCAAGATCCAGCTGCCTGTGTACTTCATAAGCTGGGCCCTGAAGTGTTCGGAGTTGAGATATCAGAAGTTGGAGAAGGTGGCTTTTGCACTTCTAGTGGCGGCTAAAAGGCTGCGTCCATATTTCCAGGGCCACATTATCATAGTGCGTACTAACCAACCGATTCGGCAAATCCTACACAAACCGGATTTGGCAGGAAGAATGATGAACTGGGCAATACAGTTGTCCGAGTTCGATTTAAAATATGAGGCCCGGCACGCAATGAAATCTCAGGCTTTGGCCGACTTCTTGGTTAAGCTAACTCTGTCGACCTCGGCCAGCGAGGAAGCCTGGACACTCTACGTGGACGGATCGTCCAATGCAAAGGGGAGCGGAGCGAGAATTATAATATAGAGCCCACAGGGAGTATCAGTTGAGCAATCTATGCGGCTCAATTTCCCAACGTTAAATAATCAGGTCGAGTATGAGGCCTCAATAGCCGGACTGGCCTCAGCCAGAGAACAAGAAGCCCAGAAGGTGAAAGTTTTCACAGATTTCCAGCTCGTCGTAGTCCAGATTGAGGGAAGATACAAGTACTTGGCTCGAGTCAGGGAGATCATTGTCTAGTTTGATGAAGTCATCATCTCCCACATTCCTAGAGAAGAAAACATGAGGGCCAATATATTGTCTAAACTAGCAAGCACCAAGGGCATAGGCAATCATAGAATAGTTGTCCAACATGAGCTGGCTTATCCCACTTGCATCATGATGATATCGACGATGGCCGACTGGAGGCAGCCTATAATCAGATACTTGGAGCAAGGAGTAATCCCGGATGATGAGGCAGAGGCTAAGAAATTGATCCGAGATGCCGCTCTATATACCACCCAAGAGGGAGAGCTGTATCGCAAAGGCCCATACACCCCTATGTTACTTTGTGTCGGGCCCCACCAGGCAGAATATATACTGGCCGAGATACATGAAGGCATCAACGGCCAACACATGGAAGCTAAGGCATTAGTAGTGAAGGCTATTTGGGCCGACTACTTTTGGTCGACTATGAAGGCGGACGCGCAGGATCATGTGAAGAAATGCGCGAGTTGTCAGAAGCACGCCAGGATAATATGGTCCTTCCCATCCGAGTTGACAACTATCACATCCCCCTGGCCCTTTTACAAATGGGGGATGGACCTTTTGGGACCTTTCAAGGCGGCGGAAGGGCAGTTGAAGTGGCTCATCGTAGCTGTTGATTATTTCACTAAGTGGATAGAAGCAGAGCCATTAGCTACCATCACCTCGGCACGAGTCCAGAAGTTTTTTGAAAGAAACATCATTTCCAGATTCAGAATCCCGACCAAGACCGTCACAGATAACGGAACTCAGTTCACTGATAAGAAGTTCCGAGAGATGATGACCGATTTTCATGTTAAGCATCATTTTGCTTCCGTGGAACATCCACAATCTAACGGCTAGGCCGAAGCTGCCAATAAGGTTATCTTGGAGGGCCTCAGAAAGCGAATGTACGACGCCGGGAGTAGTTGGGTAGAACAACTGTACTAGGTCTTGTGGGCGCATAGGACCACGGCTCAGTCATCCACTCAGGAAACCCCGTTCAGAATGACCTACGGATGTGAGGCCATGATTCCGGTAGAGATCGGACAACCCTCTTGGAGAAGAAAGATTATACTTAAAGAAGGAGAGGATGCCAACAATGAGGCGTTGGTCAGCGAGCTTGAGTTGATAGACAAAACCCGAGCTAAAGCGCATATCCAGGATGTGGCCACAAAATAGCTGGTGGCCAGAAGATTCAACAAGAAGGTCCGACCGAGATCCTTCGAGAAAGGTGATTTTGGTCTTACGGAGGGCCGAGATTGGCAACAAAAATGCTCAGGATGGGAAGCTGGCAGCCAACTGGGAAGGGCCATATCGAGTTGCTCAGAATCTCGGCCATAGGGCATACATACTAGAGACATTGGATAAGAAGGCGATCAAACGTACGTGGAACGCCGACAAACTGAAGACATATTATAGTTAATCATGAGATATTTGTTTTTATCTATGTGTTTTCCGTTAATTGAGAAGAGTGGTGGCCAACTGTCTTAACACCCCTACTTCATGTAATCTCTTTCATTGGGATCGTAAATGCAAATAAAATTGATATTTATGAATAAACAAGTCATGAATTCATAGTTTCGTTTGAAAAAGATATATCGATATTTATAAGTCATACATTGACGAAATCGTTTTAAATGATATTTTTATATATATCGTTCCATGCGGATCCAAGGTGTTTCCAAACCGTGATCAGGTTGGCACGGTCCAAAGCAACCGTGATGCACCGACGATAACTTGGGATGAAAAACGAGAACCGAAAACCATCACATAATTCAGATGATATTATACTTGGCCGTTGGAGCCAAATGAATATTTAAAATGCGCATACAAAAACAGTTCTAAAAAAGGACGCCAATATGGGAAGTAACTGTACTTCTATTTTGCAAAGATAAAACTTGTTCAATAAAAGGGGAAATTGTTCAAAAACTATGAGTAGATAAAGAAAATACAAAATAAAATCGGCATCCCGGCCCTTCAAACTCCGACGGCAGGAGCTGAGGTCTCTTCAGCTCCGGCCTCGGGTACGTCTTCGGCCTCGATGACGGAATCATCTTGTTCGAAGTAGGGAACGACGACACCATCACGAACAAAAGATTGAAAGTGCAGTCCTTCACTATTCAGAGTGATCCCAGCATTAAGGCATCGGACCTGAGCTAGGGCGTTGTTGAAGGAGTCCTCGGCCACCGACGACATCGTCTCCCGTAGCTCGGCCGCCTCCTTCCCCGCGTCCAAGAGCTTGGACTTAGCTCCCTCGGCCTCCGCCTGGGCCCCTTTAAACATGGTTTTCACCTTGTTCAGGTTCTCAATCATGAGGGCGGCTTTGGTAAGGGCCTGCTCAGTCTCGAAGCGAGCCGCCTGAAGATCACGCTCAAACTCTGCTCGGGCAAGCTGCAACTCTTCCGCAGCTTGCTGAGTTTCAGTTCGAGCAGCGGCCAACCTTCCTCGGCTTTCTGAGTCTAGGTGTGGGCGGCAGCTAACTCCTCTCGACTCCTATTATATCTAGCCTTTAAAGCGACTAGACTGTCAACAAGAGAGGCAGTCTGGTAGGCATGCAACTGCATTTGATGGAGCTGCTGGATGTCGCCTTCAGAAAGTCGAGTTGAGTTGGCGAAGCGTTTGGGAGCCCGAACAAAGGGAAAAAGCTCTTCAGCCCCCTTTCCCATAAATGGCCGAGCTCCAGCTTCATAGCTTCAGGGAGCACGGCTGCAGAGGGCTCTGGGGCCGGGGAATCAGTGGAATATCACAGAAACCCTGACTCTCTTGGAAAGCATCAATCTGGATGACCGAGTAGGCGTCCGCATCCGACAACCCTGTCTCATCACCGTGGTAAAAAGTGGGTTGGAATTCATGATGAGCACGGGTCCAGTAAAGAGGGAACTTCCACTTTACCCCGACAGACTTCGGCCCTTGGAGGAAAAAAGGTTGTTGGCCGGGTTAGGCACAAACTCGAAAATAATTGGTTTTGAACCTCTTAAAAGATTCGGTAAAAAGGGGAAAAAGCTTACGCTTAGGACGAATCCTTAAGGAAGTCCATCCTTTCCGGTTAGAGGGCTCTCGGCCAGTGCGGCCAGTATGAGCAGAGAAGTAATACATAAAAATGGGAACCGCGCACGGGATTCCCAAATTCATACATAAATCCTCGAAGGATTTTATAAAGGCCCAACCATTTGGATGAAGTTGGAAAGGGGCTAAAGACAGATGCTTTAAGAGCATCATCTCGAACTCGAAAAGTGGGAAACGGACACCCAAGTGGGTGACCACGTCAGTACAGAAAAAGAAAAAACTAGATTCGCCTTGTTCGGCACATGTGGGCCGGGATGGCGAATTGAGAATCCTTCTTGATTCCCTATAGGGAGAGCGGCTACGCTCTCCGGACTCATGGAAGACGAGGTGTTGAAAACCTCATAAGTAACCCAGGGAAACTTGGCTACCAGGGCTAGAGAGGGGCTGTCGTGTGGGAACCAGTTGACCGAGACTCTTCAACTATTTCCATAGAAGTGACATCCATGATGACCTACGACAAAATAAAGAAAGGAAATAATGATCAGTAAAGATACCTGGAAAACCGACTGCAAGACTTGAAGTATCAGCCGACGTCAGGGCATCAATACGTTCAGGCGGCACCTCGGTTCTGGGCCGGGGCATTGATGGAATGACGACTACAGGGTTATGCCGACACGCATCTAATACGTTGTCGGCTTGCTTGTCAAAACCCGAACTAGCCAGGTACATGAACCTATCCATGCATCCCGGACATGGTTCAAACCGAGTCTCAAAATAAGGCTCTAGAGGACGTGACTCTGAAGGAAGGGCGGAAGGGGTCACAGAGGGACCCCTGGGCTCACTATTGGACCCCATACCAGAATCTGCTACAGCTTTAGAAGAAGGGGGTTTTCTGGCCAATGGGTTTTTGGAGGGTTTTGAACCACTAGTAGGAGTTCGTAGGAAGCATTTGGTTTTTTCTTCCTCTGAGAGGGGTTTGCCAAAAAACCAAAAGGCTGAATAAGGGGAAACTCTCTTAAGAATACGTGCCTCTTCCTCAGGGGTGAGTTTCATTGCCACAGGATAATAAAGGGTTCGAAACTCAAGAGAGAAAGAACAGGGGATGAAGATGAACAGGAAAGGAATACAAAAAAAAAAAGCCAAAACCCAGAAATAAGGCTAAGAAAGAAGGTAAAACCCAGGGAAAAGGGTTAACAAGTGAGAAGTACAATCAGAATAAAACAAAAGAATAATGTGGAAAATGAAAAATGCAAAATCATGAAGGAGAAGAAAGGTAAGGTACCTAGATTGAAGGACTCTGAAGAGGAAAAGTTGAAGCACCAAATACGAAGACGAAGAGTGGAATATTGGAGCAAAAGCAGGCAGGAAGAGAGAAATGGCCTATGAACTTTGAAAACAGTGGGAGAAATGACGAAGGTAAGGCCTATAAAGGTGGAAAGTAACCGTCGAAACCCATAAGATTGAAAAAGGTTAACCGTCGAAATTTGAATCAATGAGAATGGGTAACTGACAAACGTGGCTTATCATTGGGGCAATAGTGACCAGTTTACTAAAAAGCAGGGGCAAAAATGACAATGGCTCGAGGTAGTCATGATTAGAACGTGCAAAGAAATGACAGAGCATTAAATGCCAGGAAGGCGCGTCGCTTCACATGTCCAAACGACAGCAAGAATACTTCATTGTCTTAGAGTTGAGGATCAAGAAGAGAAGTCGGTTTTGCGAGAAAACGCTTCACTATCTCAGTCGGCAACCAGGAAAAAAGGTCGGCTCTCGGGGAAACAAGTGGTCGTTGCATCCGAGCTTCACAGAAGTAGCAAACGCAAGACTGAGAAAGACATCTCGGAAACTTAATAGCAAGGCCGACTTATCCGAGATAATCACCTCGGTCATGAACCTTCATCTCGATATAAAGAATCACCCCAGTCATTCAGACTACTCAATAACCGGGATGAGGGGCAACTATTACGGATAATTGATATTGGGCCAAAGGCCAAGAAGCACAATACAGTCAGCATTACGGTATTTATGGCAAGATTTGGGGAAATTAGGTCCTAAATAATCACCAGAATCAAGAGAAATATTGAAGAGTATTTGTATGAGAAATATTGAAGATATTTGCTCATCTTATTGAAGATTATGATCAAGAATTGGCAGAAGTTTCCTTTATTTTAAATAATCACCAGAATCAAGAGAAATATTGAAGAGTATTTTATGAGAAATATTGAAGATATTTGCTCATCTTATTGAAGATTATGATCAAGAATTGGCAGAAGTTTCCTTTATTTTAAATAATCACCAGAATCAAGAGAAATATTGAAGAGTATTTGTATGAGAAATATTGAAGATATTTGCTCATCTTATTGAAGATTATGATCAAGAATTGGCAGAAGTTTCCTTTATTTTACATAGGTCAGTAAGAATAAATAGGAGGTATCACCAAAGGTGCAAGGTACACAATTTCTGATTCTCTCTTTTCCATTCACACAGCACACACTGCACACCACTTGTGTTGTGTCACTCTGCTGTGATCTTCTTCTTCCTTTGGATGCTTTAAACACCATAAGCATCTAGAGAGAGAGTTTTGATCATACATCAAATACCCAGTGTTACTGTTGGACATCTGTTCTTGAAGGACAGAACATGTACTATAAAATTAAATAAACTTACTATATATATATATATATCATTATTAATAACTTATGTAATAAAAGAGAGAAAATAAGAAAACTCTATCTTGTGAAATAAAATAAAAAATAAAAAAACTAGCTTATGAGTGGAAGAAGAGAAGAAAATGCTACAAGTTACTAATATAGAACTTGTTTATCTAACACTGCTAATAAAGTTAAGCAAATTTTCCAGTTAGTTAAAAAAGACAAATGGTGACTAAATAACATGCTAAACATAGCCTGATGTTGATAAAATTAAATTTTAGTTGTTTAATTTCTAAATTGGAAAAAATGTCTAAAAATATATTTTAAATAAATTAGTGAGGATAAAATTAAAAAATTAAAAATTGATAACTTATAAGCTAATTTATAATTGAAGTGATTTATAAAAATATTAATAAAGTAAAAATCACTAAAAATAAATTTGTGTACAAATTGGCTCGTGAGGAAGACTGGAAAGAGAGAAAGAAGTACATATATATGCTCATATCATTATAGCTATAAAGGTGATCATCAATAGAAAAAAAGAGTGGGCCTGACCTTGGTGTGTTCTGTTCTACATTGTGCATTAGCGAGCCATAAGACACTTATTAAGGGGAAAAACTTTAGGCAATGAAAAAAATTAGAGAGGAGAATTTTGAGGATTGTGAGAATGTAAAAATCCTGCGAAAGTGAAAAGGGAAATTTTCTTGGGATAAATTAGTTAATGAGTGATATTATAATTAATTTTAATTATTTTAATTTTAAAATAATCCAAATTAGGGATAATGATAATAATTAATGAAAATTTTATGATAAATAAGATTATACTCTTTCTTTTTGATAAAGATCACATATATCCTCTAGTATGGGTAGTAAAATGTACGTTCACTATTTAATTATTTAACACCATTATAAATTTATGACTCAAATTTGCTACTGTATTTATTAAGAGAGAATAATCTCACACGAGTTTATTCATGTATGAAACGTTAAGTTTTTTATTTTGTAATTAGTAATATACACCTATCTACGTATAGCTGGGCAATAATATTTCAAAAGTCAACAATCATTACAACAACAAGTATATTATTTTTACTGTAAATATAAATCAAATTATCCACTGAGATGATATAAGTTTCACAAAACAAGTAATAGCATACACAGTCCTATGAATAGAAGATACATAAACAGTTACAATAACGATTAAATAATTATGTGCAAACAAAAATCTCATCATGCCTTAGTTTGCCTATCACAATAACTGCAATTAATGCATGCAATGGCAGGGAGTGAAGCTGTGACCAGAGAACCAAACTATCGTAACCATGTGTTATAGCTAGCAAGAGTTGTTGGGTTACATGGCCATAATTTTTTTTTTTCCTGAAATAAAGATATCCTTGCGATTCGAAAATTATGATATTAATTCTTAAGGAAGTAGGGTACTCGTTAAAAGGATATATAATTTCTCTCCTCACAAATATTACTCTATTTACATAGTTAGAAATCGAATATTTGTCATATGCTTAAAAATTTCAAATTATTAGTCGGCTAAACCTTATTAATCGTGCAGATTTTACATTTAAAGCCGTATAAAAAGTTCATACGGCGCCATGTCTTCTGGGGACCTAAGTATCGTCCTAAATTTGTGGACAACATATCTTATCCCTTATTAAAGACATTTTCGGAGCTACTCATATGTCTTCTATTGTTTGTATCTTTGTGTTGTGGCCAAAATATATGAATTAGAATGCACTATGACCGTACCAATTCATGTGTTTAAGACATTCACTTACTAGGTTGCCCCTAGTTTCATGTCTGGTGAGAGCAGTACAAAATTGTAAGCCACGTGAAGGTGCCATTTTTCTGATTTCAACATCTTAAGTACATGCTAATCTATAGAGTGTAAGACCATGGTTTTGCACAACTTATTAGCTCATTATGTAAATAACATTTTTGGTAAGATAATGAGGTTCTCCATTGCCCATATTTTTTTTTGGTAAAAGACTAATCCCGATAAGAACTTGCTTGGCCTTTCCACAAGTTAGTAATGGTGTGTTTTTTCTTTTGTACATTCTTTATTATTGGCTATTAATAGTATTGAAGGAAAAATTAATTTCTATATTCTTTTCTTATCAGTCAGAAAAAAAAATACAAGATAAAGCTAGTGCTTAAATGAACTATTTAATTTTCACATGACATGTAATTAAGTGTTATTAATTTTTTTATATAAATTAAAAAACTTTAATACATATTACATAAGGATTGATTAAGATCATAAATATGTAGTAGTCTAAGATCACTTAATTTATTAAAAATTACAAAATCACAAATGAAATTCATTAAATAAAAAGGGAAACCTAAATTTTTTTGTGATTTCTAAATTCCAATAAGTATTAAAAAGTATATTCAAAAGGTGTATGAGAGTGTGTTAACTTTTCTCTTCTCTTAATGTGTTTGTTAATATTAACCATTTTTGTTAGTGTAAAATACTATGTACTAAAATTTAATAACAAATGGCCTCAGTCTATATATACTCTATAGTACCCAAGCCACCTGCTCCAGTCTTCCTCTGTTTCAGTGCTAATCTTTGAATTTATTCAAAATCATTTGATGGAATTTCAACAAGAAAATCATAATATAATGGAAAGGAGAAATTAATAAGGTACCAATTGTGCGTCTCTCTGGTCTGTACCACTATCGAAGATACACTAGAAGCAAAGACTAGTATTCTTGGGTTCATAACCAAGAATCTTAACACTGACTCAGATATTAAAAAAAATGAATGAAATAAATAAAATTCTGGTCCCCCATATATATAGGTAGGTAAATTACATGAACCAAGATGCACGTACTATGCCCCACTACCAGACAGCTAGACAAAGATTAGGAACTCGCAAGATAGTAACAACAGATCATGGTCTAGTAATCCTCTCTCTGATGTTATATGTCTCATTACTCTTGTGAATAAGGACATTGAGCGTTTTGCTCTCTTTTTAACAGGGTTATGAGACTGTCTCCTACGGAAAATGATTGATGGAGAAAGATTTCATGTTCTCATTATAAAATAATATGAATTATTTAATTTGTCAAATAATATTTTCTTATTATGCGTCTCATAATATTTTTAATTTTTGAAAGCAAATAAAAGCTTGCATTAGTTTTCAGTAACATATCTATTTATTAAATTAAAACAATTATCTTATATGAAGACGTTTTGATGAATATGCATGTTTGGGAGTTTTTCTTATAGCTAGAGGAGGGGTTTTTAAGAATTGGTATTATTCTCATTGAGAAACGTGACTTATTCAAATGTCATATATTCGGAATTTAATTAAGTTTTTTAATTTTTTAAAATATAATTCTTAATTGATTTTAATTTTAATTTTAATTAATTAATTTAACAACTAGCTCAAAAAATATCTCAACTATCTCCAATCACTCTCTTTTTTAACTTTATATTTAATTTTCTTAAATGCATATTATACCTTTCAATCTATCATTTTTTCTCTTTTTGTAGAAATAAAATATTTTTAAATAAATTATTAAATATTTAAAAATTAAGTTTTTTAATTTTTTAAAATATACTTCTTAATTTATTTTAATTAATTAATTTAATAACTAGCTCAAAATGTTTCTCAACCATCTCAAA
>PYAF01004697.1:32869-52845 GCA_007407185.1 Glycine tomentella | reverse complement strand
TAAAATTAACTTGTGGACTCCTGAAAATCAGAAACATAATTTTGATTTCTAGTCATTTCTAAAAGAAAATAAATTTATGAATGTAGATTAGTAGTCTAGGATTAATCATTGATTAATTTTAGGATCATGTCTATGGGATCTTGAAGAACCCACCAAGGGGCTGGTAAATGATTAAAAATGATAAACAATTTCGAAGATAGACACATAATAATGCAAATATTTGTCCTAGATGGTGTTAGGCCATGTGAATTGTGATGCCTGCGCTGTCTTGGTGCGTGGCCAAGTTTAATTAATTAATAATTTACATAATGAAATTGAAATATGCAAGAATCTCACATCAGATGCGTTCATAATGAACAAACGATGATAAGGAATCAAAATTGTGTTTAATCTTTAAGTTCATTCCCGCATTCCTAGCCAGCACATGCACAATGCCCCCATATCAGTTCCCATTCATTATTTTAGGATCATTTCACATTCAAGGTAAGTTTTTCACTTTTGAAAGCAAAAATAGGATGTTACTTTACTACTAGAAAATACGCTTTTAATATCAATTATTTTGGCTTTTCCACATCAGTTTTTGTCCAATGTTGAAACCATCAATGTTAAAAATCTGAATGTTAACATCAATTTTCAAAAATCGATGTTAACAAAATAATACAACATCAATTTTTTCTAAAAAAATCGATATTGTCAAATAAGAAATAAAAGAATAAATTTTAAAAATGGTAATTCAACATCGATTTTTCAGTAATGTAATAACGTCGGTTTATACTGAAAACCAATGTTGCTATGTTGTATCAACATCGGTTTTCTATAAAAAATAATGTGTCATGTTCTCGGCAACATTGATTTTCAGTTATTGTTATACATATTAAGATCAACTTTTGCTGATAACATATGTTATTTTTTTGGTTTTTTAATATACTGTCTGTTTTATTATTTTAACCTGCAAATAAAAAAACAGACATTCAGGCAGTTTCAAAATTCAGTACAATTAATATCATATGTGAATAATAAGTCAATATACATTAAAATGATTGCCTTTAAGCGATCGTAATTTTAAACTATTTCTACAATGGTTTAAAAATCCCTTAAGGGCCTAATGTTTGATTCCTAACTCTAAGATAAAATGTAGCCCACTGAATCTGAATGGCCTCCAATCTCTCGGGTTCCAGTGGTCTCTGATCAGCAAAATACTGCATGACATAATAAAATATAATTTAATAAATATAAATAAAAATAACAAAATACAAATAGTTTTGAATTGGACAATTACCATGTCCCAGTTATCCTTAAAGTCTTCTTGTACTATCATCGAAATCCAATACATAACATAATAGCCACACTCAGTACTTCCTTTTTACTTATTACATTAAATTGAATAACATAGTCAAATTTAAACGGAAATTAGTGTAAATAGTAATAAAACTTATTTTGAAGACATAAACCATTATTTAAATGACTTACTTTAACCGCAATCCATTTAGTAGTAGCCTTTGATTTAGTTTCTTGAGTATCGTGGACTCTCTTCAAAGCACTGCTTAAGAGAAACATGCATGCATATGATACAATTAACATATTCATGTCTTAGAAATAATGAAGTAAATGTGTTACAAATTACAACTTACCTGTTAATAATTCCTTTCAGGTAGTTATCAGGCTTATTGTGCAACAAACAGAACCACAAGACAACATTGTCCTTAGGACATGTAACGACCAGTTGCCAATGTGCACTGCATTGGAGAACATGAAGTTATTATACTGCATATATTGTTTTAATTCATTTGTACAGTTTTACTTACCCATTCAAGTACGCTACAAGGTATACATGTTTCTGTGAACTTTGCATCCATTTCTTAAGATAATCTTTGGATTCAAATTGTGATTGTCCAGATCTCTGTAAGGATTGTGGCTCAATAAATCCATAGACAGAGGCAAAATCCGATTGCAGACATAACTCATTCATATGACTATTATTTTGAAAATAAAGTCAATTATGCATGAATATAAAACAATCAGTCATGTAATGGTAGTTTATGTAAAGTGACTTACAGAATCCACAATTGTAAAACAGAGATGTTCAAACATTGACCACTGTGGATTATTTCAGAAATATCCTCATGCTTTATGTACAATGGAAAGTCGTTGTTATACACCGCGAACAATGTAGGGTCCCACGACACCTACATGGGTCTGAAGAAAAGCTGAGGGATGGTCAATGTGATCTGGTACAGGGGATCCTTAACAGGATCCGGCTTGTGTACAGGTTTCGCCGATCCCTGAGGTCCCTGTTTATCGTACACAGTTAACAAACATAAGTCAATGAGCGTCTTCACTTTAAATGACACTGACAATTTTTTAAATGATAATAAACACACACAAAATGATAACTACCTGATTTAAAATAGGTTGTACAAGATGTGTCAGACAAGCAAGGAAAGTGTTAAGGGTCTACCCCACTAACTGAACCTCTTCAGTGGGTATAGGGACACGAGCATCAACATCTCGAACTTCCTCAACAACCACCTTGACTTGATCATTGGCTAGAGGAACGTTGTGCACGGTTGTTGACCCCTCATAAACTCTTCGAAAGGCAACCAAGTGGGGAGGATTGTCATCGACATACAACCCACTCCTGTCAGATGCACCCGTGTATGGGTCCTGCCCCGAGGGATTGACACAACTGTCCTTCGTACTGACACTAGCACCATAAGCACAAACCTGAACCTCTGGAGGCAGCATGAATCCCTGAGACTGCATCTGAGACTGCATATGGGACTGCATCTGGGAATGCATATGGCTGAAGGACATCATGAGTTGTTGTGTCACTTTTTCAGTGATCGAATGCTCCAACTGTTCCTTGATATTCTGTTTCAGTTGATCCAAGTCTTTAGGGTTCATGGACTTAGACTTGCGAGAGGTTGATGAAGCCGGTCCAAAGTATTGTTTGATGGTGACACCGACTCCAGCATCACGGACACGACCTGGGTGCTCTGGTCGTCCAATGGCAGGAGTCAGTACATCCTGACGTCCACTAATGACAAGTTACCCTGTGTCGATTGCTTTTCCAGGGTATCTTGCAATCAACATAATGTATTAAAGGAGTTTTGTAATTTGTTGTTGTTTTTCTAATTAATGAACAATGAAAACATCATTTGACTTACAATCCTCTCTGCAATCTCCCGTGCCGCCTCAAATGTCATGAGTCCTGTTTTTTGTGCGAGGCAGCTTCCACTTCACCTGTTGTCTAACAGGAGATAGAGGATGAACGATTGTCTTGGTGCTCTCGACTTGGCCTGCTTCATCTAATCTTTTCTTTTGTTTCTCCTCCATTAATTTTTGTTCTAGTAAATCATAACCCCTGCGAGACAACACGTGAGGGGCAATGTTTAGCTTCTGGATGGCCTGCACCTTCTTTCTAACATCCTGTAAGAATTACACAGATAGTTGTCAACAAAATTGAGTTAAAAATATTGCATAATTGTCAAATTCTAAAACAATGCAAGTCAACTAACTTCCCAGGAAGCAACTTTGCGCTCTCAGAATTGGTGCCACTTTTCTTTGTTGATTCCATATTTTTCACATACGATGTCGTCGTCCTTGCCCTTCCCTTGTGCCAAAGCCCACTTGGAGGTCAAATCAGACTTAAACTACCTCCATCGCTCTTTTATTATCAGAAGAATTTTCTTCTTCATCCGTTGGTCGGACACTTCAGGTATATCAAATTCAGCCTATGATACAAAAAATAATTTTAACAGTTAAAATAACCTTTAAATTGTATTACCACAAACAATTACAGAAAACATTAGACACTTAATTGTAATACCCGAATGTCCTCCCAAATCAACTCCTTCTGAGCTACAAGAACTTCCTTCCAGTTACCAATGGTGACATCCACCTTGTCTCGAGCAACAATCCCAGATGTGTCCTCAATTTCTTCTTATGGGGACCATCAGCCTTCCCAGTGGCAGGATCCTTGTGAACCACTGGTCTGTCAACACCAACGGGTCTGGTAGACAATGATCTCAATCATGTTGCTTTCCTAGTCTTATTCGTCGTAGATGGCGAAGGTGCTGACTGAGGAGGAGGAGAAGGGGAGCTCGGTGGTGTAGTCATATTCCTATAGAAAACAAAATTAAATAAAGTTAAGTCAAAAGTTATATAAGTTATGAAATTGTAAACTTGGAAACAACTTAATATAAAATAAACATTACATTACATTAAACGATGTTACTTAATTCTCCTTCATCATGATCATTACGATTTGCATGAATGTCGTCAACTTCTTCTTCTCTGTTAACGTTAGGTATTTGTGTCGAGTAATGCATTATAGACCAATATCGAGTGTTGGATCATCATCGTCAAGATTAAGACCAATGGTTTTTCCATGTAGTACCACTGACCGCCTTTCATCACAAGCATCTTGAACATAAAACACCTGTCTAGCTTGTTCTGCCATTAAAGGTTCATTTTGATAAGCAACCTTCTTAAGATCAACCAAAGTAAATCTTGAATCGTTGGTTCGCACACCGCTATTGCTATCAACCCACTTACACTTGAAAATACACACAGTGAACTTAACATAATTAAGCTCCCAGATGTCCTCAATGGCTCCAAAGTAAGGGATGGACACCAAACAAGGATTTTCATCATGCACAGTAGAAAAGTGTTGGGATTCAGCCCTAAGACTAACCCCATTGTTTGGCATTGTGTTATTGTCATCTTGTTCTTTGGTGTAGAACGAGTATTTGTTGATATCGTATCCCTGCCAACTTCTAACATTTCTTTTAGGCCCATCTTCTAACTTCCTTATTGTTTCAGAGGGAAGATTCATCACTAAATATTGTATCTTTAAACCAATCCAAGAAAGTCTTAGTATGCTCTTTCAACAACCTATTATTTGTAACACCGTGAAATTTCGATAACTAAAAATATATGTTTGATGTATTTGTTGTGTTATTTGATTGTTTGATAAATTTGGATTAGTCGATTGGTTGTGTAGATTACCCTTGTGCAATTGTTTGATATGAATGATAAGTTGTGCAAAATTTGTTTGATTTACGGTTGTTATACGTGAGTGATAGTTTGACCCATAACCTGCTTTGGTAAAAATACCATTCCGGATTCGTTAATCGTTGGATCGTTTTCCAATTTGGACATCAGCTTCACAACTAATCTCTTCATCTTTTGACCGTTTGGATCTTCGAGATGACAATTTTTGATGTCGCACTAAGCACGACCAGCGCACTTAGTGATTCATGATGTCGCGCTGAGCCCAATTCCAGATATTTCCAGACAGAGAGGAAATTGTGCTAAGTGAGGAAGGGCGCCCTGAGCAAGACCTGCAGGCGCGTTGAGCCAGAAACTCGGGTTATAAATATGCACCAACAATGCATAAACACGAAAAACGTGTTTCTCTCTTTCTCTTTTTTTTTTGCCTAGAACCCTAGAACCACCCATTTCCACCACCCAAGACCACCATCAACCACCACAGACCACCGTTGCTTGCCACGGGACCACTACACAGTGAAGAACCTCTTAATCGGAGTGGAATCTTCGAAACTCCTCTCAAAGTTTCGGTAGAGAACGGAGCTCCAAATCCTTCTTTCTTGGTTTCCTTGAGGTAATCTGGGTTTCCTTTGTCTTCTCCTAGCTAGTTTAAGCTACTCTTAGTGTATCTTGTGTTTTGGGTACCGATGTTGGGAGTTTTACACTTCCCTTGAAAATCCTTTGAAAATGAAATGTTGTAAAAGCCTCATTTTTATGAAATTGATGTCATTTCTGTGATCCTTGTTGAACCTCGGTCACATTGGTGTGATTGGAATTTCAAAATGATGTCTTTTGATGTGGACTCCCAAAACATCATTTTAGCCCCTTTTTAGTTTAGGTGGGTATTTGACCCCAAATGTTAATTTTGATCTTGTCTTTGAAATCTATACTAAATTGTCTTCGATTTGGTATATAGAGTTTTGTGTTCGGACAAGATGCGTACTTGAAGGATCGCGAAACAACACCGCTAGGCTGTAACAGGGAGAATTCCTAGTTATGTAAGGGGAGTTTGTTCTTGTGTGCACTCATTATCAAGATAAACGATGTTTTTAACTAATTGGATGCGGTGTATCTATTATAGATGTTGTTGATGATATGGAAATTGAGATGTTATTGATGTGTTGGTGATGATTGAATGAGATAATGATGATGTGTTTGATGATGTACAAATGAAATAATGTTGATGTGGTGATGATGTTGAAATGAGATGAGTTTGATATGTATGATGATGATATTGAGATGATGTGATGTTGATGTTGATAATGACATTGATGAGAGATATTGTTAATGTGAACAATGTCATTGTGTGATGCGGATATACATGGATACCCATGGGGGTGCATGACTGGTTATCCTTGCGGGGAAGGATTTGTTCCTAGCCAGGTCATGCATTGGTGGTGCCCATGGGTGTATGTTGTGTATGTAAACATGGGATGCAGTGACGTTTGGTTATCCTTGCGGGGAAGGATTTGTTCCTAGCCACGGTTAGTGCATCAGTGAGCCCATCTTGGTATGTTTATGTATGTACATGTGGGTGCATGACTGGTTATCCTTGCGGGGAAGGATTTGTTCCTAGTCAGGTCATACATTGATGGTGCCCATGTTTCATACTTCATATTGCATTGATGGAAATAGAATGAAGGCATGCGTGTACCTGTGGGTTTCTATGGGTTGAAAACACAGGTACTAAGGGGCCATCGAGTTTGGAATTCCTTTAGACTCCTGGCTGATCACTAGGGGGAATGTCCAGTGCACGACATGATGACCCTGATAGGCGATGAATCATTTTCCTATGAGAGGCTATTTCCCTGGTTATGGTACCACATTGCATGGAGAGAGTGAAATCAGGAGCATTCATCATTCTTAACATGATTGTTTGATTTGTGAAATGAATTGTGATGTATGATTGAACCCATCAATCATGAGTTTTCCCAAATCTTCCTTGCATTGAAACTCAAACTTCAAGTTTTCTTCAAGGGCACAAGGTTGTCCAGAATTCAGAAGTGGAAAGTGGGGAAAAGGTAAGGGATGAAGGTGAATGACACCATGGAAAAGCTTTCCAATAAGCCTAGGAAGAATCGCCACAATAGCTTGAAGCTATTGATAAGAAACATGAGGTTCTTACACAAGAACAAGAGAAAAATCTCTTTTACACAAACTCTGTTTTCATTCACTTAGAAAAATGGAGTTCCCCTTTCACATTCAGTTTGACAGCTTTATATACAAAATGAAAATAACTGACTGTAATCGATTATTTCGTCCAAATAATCGATTATTTTAACTATTATAATCAATTATTTTATCCATATAATCGATTAAATTGTTCATCAGAAATCTGGAGATCTGTTACAAACAGAATAATCGATTAAATCACCTTGTAATTGATTAAGCCAGACAAACTAAGTTTTACAAAGCACTTATGTAATCGATTAAGTACCCATTTAATCGATTAACACAGAAAGTTCCCAATTCTGTGCAAAGCTAATTTAATCGATTATGAGCCAGTGGTAATCGATTAAAATGTTCATAAGGCATTTTCCAGAAAACATTCACATGCCTGTAAGATTATTTCACCTAAGTAATCGATTAAAGCAGTGAAGAAATGTTTTATACAATTCCTAATTGGAATTTATTGAATCCAATTGAACTTGAGGCATCAAAATCCAACCCTTGTTATCCTTGAGTTGATGTGCCTCTTCATACTTGTCCAAGTTAGCTTGGATGTGATCCTGAAGTGTTTGAATCCTAGCTCTTGTCATTGGTCCTTTAAAGCTCACCAAAGGAAGCGCTTCAATCTCTCCTTCTAGACCTTTGGCTTGGAATGGACCTCCATCATACCCTCCTTCTTGAAAAGAACTTGTCCTCAAGTTTGCTTCCTCACTTGTACCTACATCATACAAAGAAATATCACAAATATTGAAAGTATTACTCACACCATACTCACTAGGCAACTCAAGTTCGTAAGCATTGTTGTTGATCCTCTCCAAAATCTTGAAAGGTTCATCTCCTCTTGGTTGGAGCTTGGATTTCCTTTCATGAGGAAATTTATCCTTCCTCAAATGAAGCCACACCAAATCTCCTTCATTAAAGATTACTTGCTTCTTGTGCTTATTGGCTTGCTTTGCATATTGTTCCATCTTTTTCTCCACATGTGCCTTCACTTGTTCATGCATTTTCTTCAATAAGAAGCTTTAGACAAAGCATCATGATTAATCATAGAAGAAGTGTTAGGTAAAGGCAATAAATCAAGAGGAGTTAAAGGATTAAAGCGATAAACAACTTCAAAAGGAGACAAGGAAGTAGTCTTGTGAACTACTCTATTGTAAGCAAACTCAATGTGAGGTAGACACTCCTCTCATGTTCTCAAATTACCCTTGATGTAGCATCTAAGGAGTTGAGCCAAGGTCCTATTCACCACCTCAGTTTGACCATCTGTTTGTGGATGACAAGTTGATGAAAACAAGAGTTTTGTACCAAGTTCACCCCCACAATATTTTCCAAAAATGGCTAAGGAACTTTGTGTCTCTATCACTCACAATGCTTCTTGGCAATTCATGTAGTCTTACCACTTCTTTGAAGAAAAGATTAGCTACTTCACAAGCATCATCAATCTTGTGACAAGGAATGAAGTGTGCCATCTTTGAGAACCTTATGGTGATGTTGTTGATTACCCTACAATTCGTGCACATTCTACAAGTTCCTTCCTTCTTAGGCACTAGAATAATAGGCATAGCACAAGGGCTCATGCTCTCACGGATCCACCCTTTGACAAGTAGCTTTTTTTCCACTTATGCTTGGATCTCCTTTGCTTCCATGGGGGGAGTTTTATATGCTGGCCTATTTAGAAGTGAACATCCTGGAATCAAGTCAATTTGGTGCTCTATGCCTCTCAAAGGAGGCAAGCCATTAGGCACTTCTTTTGGAAAAACATCATGATATTATTCCAAAAGAGATTGCATAACTTTTGGCAATTTTTCACCTTCTTTTTCAACATGTAAACAAAGAGAGTTAGGAAACATAAAATAAAGAGGTTGTTGTACCAATAACACTCTCTTAATTTGCTTTTCACTCAAGAACAAGCTCTCTTTAATCTCATGAATTTTTTTGCTCTCATTTTCTTTTTCTTTTCTTTTCTTCTCACTAGTTTTTCTGTTTACTAGCTCACATTTTTTCTCTTTTTTAGGTGCAGTATTTTTTTCAACTCTTCAATTCTCTTTTCTTTCATCTTTATTTGATCCTCACACACTTGTCTAGGAGTCAAAGGCCTTAAAATAATTTTCTTGCCTAAGTGCTCAAATTCAAAAGTGTTCTCCATGCCATTGTGTATCACTTTTCTATCATATTGCCATGGTCTACCAAGAAGGATATGACCAGCCTCCATAGGTACAATATCACAAAGAACATTATCATTATAAGCATTAATATAAAAAGGAATGAGCACTTGAGAATTTACCACCACTTCTCCACTTTCACTAAGCCATTGTAGCTTGTATGGCCTTGGATGCTTTGTGGTTGGCAAGTGTAATTTCTCCATAAGTCTTGTGCTAGCCACATTGGTGTAACTCCCTCCAACAATGATAAGTGAGCACACTTTCTTTTCAACTAAACACCTTGTGTGAAAAATATTTTCACTTCGACTTTCCTCTTTTTCTAGGCAAAAATTACTCAACATTCTCCTTACCATCAAGAGATCACCTTCTTTGTCCTCCACTAGTGTGAGTTCTTCTTCTTCTTACTATTTGAGTCCCTTAAAGACTCACTCTTTATGCCTCCATCTTTAAGCAAAATCATAGTTCTCTTATTGGGACATTGCGAAGCAATGTGACCTTTACCAAGGCACTTAAAACACTTGATATTGCTTGATCTTGTTGGAGTTGGTTCCACTATTTTTCTGCTTGAGCTCTCCACCTTCTCTTCTTTATTTTTACATGAGAAACCTCCCTTTTAGGCTTGTCCTTTCAACTAGAAGTTGCAGCCCCATTGATCTTGGAAAAGGAAGCTTTTCTCCTTTTTATTTGTTGCTCGACCCTTTGAGCTTTGTGGACTAGCTCCTCAATAGTTGCATATCAGTGTAGCTCCATCACATCTTGAATTTCTCTATTGAACCCATGAAGGAATCTAGCCATTGTTACTTCTTGGCTCTCCACAATTTCAGCCCTTATCATCATCAATTCCATTTCCTTGTAGTAGTCATCAACACTTTTATAGCCTTGGAAATGTCTTTGAAGCTTGTTGTGGACTTCCCTTTCATAATAAGTGAGGACAAATCTTCCTCTCAAGCATGCCTTCAAGTCATCCCAAGGATTTAATCTTTGCCTCCTCCCCCTCCCTATATCCATTTGAATTTGGTTCCACTATGTCAAAGCATAACCACAAAACTCTAAAGTTGCTAGAGTAACTTTCTTTTCTTCCTCAAATTGTTGGCATGAGAAAATTTGTTCTACTTCCATCTCCCACTCAAAATATTCTTCGGGATCATTATTGCCAAGGAATTTTGGAACTTTTATTTTCACTCCACCCAATCCTCCATTCCTCCCTTCTCTTTCTTCTCTCCTCACCCTCCAGTCTTCCTCTTTTCTATTTTCCCTCCTAGAATTGTATCTCCTATGTTCTCTTCTATTATTTTCTCTCCTATTCTCCCTCTCACTCTTTTCATCATAATAATTTCCTCCACGAAAGGAAGTATACTCACTCAACCTCCTACTACCATGAGCCTATCCATCTACACTACCATTTGGACTACTCCTTCTTTGATTCTTCTTTTGGAACTCCTCAAATTTTGCATCCATTTTAGTTTGGAAGTCTTCTATTGTTTTCATCAACCTAGAGGTCCTAGGTGACAAAGCCTCATCTCCTATTGAGCTCATCCTTCAAAAGAAATGGTTAGCAAAAACGCAAGTATATAAGAAAATTCTCACCCCTCTCGAAGTGTTTATCACTCTCACTCGTGTTTGCACACTTTCTAGGCTCTTTCTATAATGTATTCTCTTGCCTTTTTCCACTCTTATTCCTCTCTATAGTTCTTAAGCAAAAACTTCAAATCAAATCAAGCTTCTTTACTATAGTGAAATAGGAAACAATTCTAGGCTAGGCTCAAGAGTCCAAGAACAAGAAAACTCTAAGACAAAACTTTGGAATTTTAAGAGACAAGCAATAAAATAAAAAAATTTGGAAAAGCACCACTCAAATGGAATTTAATGAGATAACTTAAGGAACTATGGAATGTACCAAACTGCACAAAGGAATATGCCAAGTGAATTCAATTGCTAGAAGCTAAATTTCATCTACTTTGCATGTCATACAAGTTCACTTGATTTTCTGGTTCAATGGAAATTTGAACTTATAGCCTTTGTAATTTTGATTTGCTCCTAAATTCTGTTTTTCTTTCACTTTTTCCAGCAACCAATGGATAATTTCTTTGGCTGAAAACTAAAATGTTTCTCTTGATGTATTTTTCTTTTGCTTTTGATTGTTTCTTAACAAGATTTTTGTAGGATTTTATTTTTCTTTTGCACAAGTTCAAGATTCTTTAAAGAAAAGATGAATCACCAAAATATGTTGTATAAAAATTGTAAAATTTGCTTCTAACAATTCAATTCAGTTTAGGCATGAGAGTAGAATCAAAACAATTGGTCATACAACACAACACTACAAACAAAATTTTTTTGACAAGAATCAACACTAGAAAATTAGAAAAAATATCAAGAACACATGAAGAATATGAAGAACATGAAGACATGAAATCACATGGAACTTGAAGAAAGACACTAGGGTTATGTGGTAGATCAATAAACAAGACTAACCCACCAAAGATTTTCACAAAAACACAAGAACATAAGGAAAAGAAAGGATTTTAGATTTTCAAAATTTGCAGAAAAATTACCTTTGAAGACTTTTAAAGCTAAATCTTGAAGAAGAATTCCACAAGGATTAGGCTCTAGATACTACTTGATGTATGATTGAACCCATCAATCATGAGTTTTCCTAAATCTTCCTTGCATTGAAACTCAAACTTCAAGTTTTCTTCAAGGACACAAGGTTGTCCAGAATTCAAAACTGGGAAGAGGGGAAAAGGTAAGGGATGAAGGTGAATGGCACCATGGAAAAGCTTTCCAATAAGCCTAGGAAGAATCGCCACAATAGCTTGAAGCTATTGATAAGAAACATGAGGTTCTGACACAAGAACAAGAGAGAAATCTCTTTTACACGAACTCGGCTTAGTAAGAAGTTGCTCAATCTTTCATACCAGGACCTAGGAGCTGGCTTTAATCCATAAAGAGTTTTCTTTAGTTTAAACACGTGATTTGGATATTTAAAATCAACAAAACCAGGAGGTTGATCAACATAGATTTCCTCCTCTATATAACCATTAAGAAAAGCACTCTTTACATCCATTTGAAATTGTTTAAAATCCATTAAACATGCAAATGCAACCAGTAATCTAATGGCTTCCAACCTTACTACTGGAGCATAGGTTTCTTCATAGTCAATGCCTTCCTCTTGGTTGTAACCCTTTGCAATCAATCTAGCTTTATTTATGACTATGATACCACTTTCATCAAGTTTGTTCCCAAAAACCCACTTGGTGCCAATTGGTTTGTGAGAAGAAGGTCTAGGAACAAGTTCCCATACTTCATTTTTCTTGAACTGATTAAGTTCATCATGCATGGCAAGCATCCAATGTTCATCAACTAATGCTTGATCAATGTTCTTAGGTTCAATTTGAGAAACAAAAGTCATATCACAACATAAATTCCTAAGAGAAGATATATTATATACTCCCTTAGTTACTTCACCAATTATGTTGTCAACGAAAAGATTTCTTATTGTTCTCCAGTCCTTAGACTTTTGAGTAGGTGTTGACTGATCAATCTCTTCATTTGATTCATCCTTTCCCTTCTCATTTTGTCCATTGATTTTGACATAATCTTCTATAGGACCCGCGTCATTATCACAACTCTTTTCCTCTTTTGAGGAGTTAGATTCATTACAAATAGCATGAATAGATTCTTCCATGCATAAGATTCTTTTATTGAAGACTCTATATGCTTGATCAATGTTCTTAGGTGAGAAAGATAGCTTCATCAAACTTGCCAAGTGACTCATTTCCATTGTTTAAAACAAAACATTTACAACCAAAAGCTCTTAGGTGAGAAATGTTTGGTTTTCTACATTTATATAGTTCATAAGGAGTTTTCTTCAAAATAGGCCTTATGAGTAATCTATTTAAAGTGTAACAAATAGTACTCACTACATCAGTCCAAAAATGTTTTAGCAAATTTGTCTCATTAAGAAGAGTTCTTGCTCCTTCTTCAAGGGATCTATTTTCCTCTCCACACATCATTTTGTTGAGGTGTTCTGGGAGTTGAAAAAATGTGGTTGATTCCATTTTCTTTACAGAACTTTTCAAAATGCTGATTTTGGAATTCACCACCATGATTACTTCTTATTGAGATAATTTTGCAGCCTTTTTCATTTTGAACAAGCTTGGCTAATTTTCTGAAAGCATTGAAGGCATCACTCTTGGATTTTAAAAACAAAGTCCTTGTGAATCTTGAGTAGTCATCAACTATTACAAGCCCATAGTAATTTCCACCTAAGCCCATAGCTCTTGACGGACAAACAAATCCATGTGAAGCAATTCAAGAAGTCTTAAGGTGGTAACAAAGTTTTTATTTTGAAAAGAGTTTTTTGTTTGTTTCCCCTTTTGACAAGCATCACAAAGTTTGTCCTTTTCAAACTTAAGTTTAAGTAAACCAATGACTAAATCTTTTCTAATAAGTTTGTTCATGTGATGCATGTTAATGTGACTAGCTCTCCTATACCACATCCATGATTCATCAATCTTACTTACTAGACAATTAATATTATGAATGAATGCATGTTCTATAGCAAGCAAATGGATATTTCCTTTTCTTTTTCCTACATGAATAACCTCACCAAATTAGCCATCACATATCAAGTATAATGACCCAGAGTCCTGGCGCGGATGGCGTGGGATTTCGCGCGGATAGCGCCAGAGGTCCTGCTGAGAAAGCCATGTTGGGCATGTGGCGCGGTTAGCGCCAGAGTTGGCGCTAGGGGCGCCATGGTTTGCAGCTGGCGCGGATGGCGCCATGGATGGCGCGAGTAGCGCGGGAAGTGGCCTGGAACATCCATTTCCTCTGGATTTCCACGCGACCAGCGCCAGGTTTGGTGCTGGCAGCGCCAGCTGGGTTTTGGAAGTTGGCGCGGATAGCGCGGGGTTGGCGCTGATGGCGCCACAGGTTCTGGAAGTTGACGCTGAAAGCGTGGGTTCCACGCGGTTGGCACCAACAGGGCGGTGCTGTTGGCGCGGGTGGCGCGGCATCCGGCACGGATCGCGCCAGGCCTCAGACAGGCCCAGTATAAAAGGCCAGTCGCGTTTTCAGAAGAGAAAATCTTCTCTTCTTCTTCCTCAGCGCCCTACCTGCCATGGGAGAGGTTCCCAAGCTTCCATAACCTTGCTTAGTGACCCAAAACACTTCCTTAACCCATTAAACTTCCTAGAAACCTTGAGAGAGCTTGAATCCTTCCTCTAATTCACCAAAATCCCCTTGTTCTAAGAAACCCCAATTTCTAGAGATGTGAAGGGAACTCGAGTTTGGCGAGGAACGGTGGCTACCCACGGACACCCAAGCTTGGAAGAGTGTCCTAGAGGTCTTCTGTATCGCCATTGAGGTAAGAAACTCGAGATTCATTGGTTGATTGTGGTTTTGGGGTTTTGATGAATAGTGACCCACTTTTGATAGAGTTAGAATTAGCCTGGGTCCAGTTGAGAGAAGTGCTTAGAATGATGAGAGGAGGAAGGAATAGCTTTCAGTTTGTGATTTGGTGACTGTTGGTTTTGGCTCTAGGTTATGCATGTGTGACATGGATTGAGTCACTTGATATTGAGACATGCAAGAGCCATGATGATGGGCTTGATGTGCCTGAGAGGCCATGGAACGGTGTCTTGTGAGATAGACCGTCCAAGTCCTATGGAAATCCTGAGTAAGTGGGATGTGTGAGCTTTGAGCTCATTGTGAATGGCTTGTGTTGAGTCTGGGGTGACTCTGAGGCCATAGCTGAGTTGAGATAGACCATTGAGGGTCTCTGGTAAGGCTTGTATGAAATGAGCCTGACGAAACTTAAGTGAGATAACCTGGGTTGATAGAAAGGAGTGAGATTCCTTTCTTAGAGGCAGTTGAGGACTGTCTGATGAGCTAATACATGAATATCTGTTTGAATGGTCTGTAATATATGTGTTTGGATGCCTTGATAGGGCTTGACACTGTGGGTGTCAGCGAACCAGACTATCATTCGAAGATGGAAGCTGCAGGCACAGCTTAACAGGTAAGCTCATCGCTCTGGGGATTATTCCCTTTCTCTTGTTTACCACCCAAGTGGGTGATTGATGCATGCCATGCTTGTATTGCAATTGTTATGGGCATGTTGTAGAATGAAAGGCCTAGATGGCCTATTTGGATGATATTGAATGGGTAAAGCCTGAGAGGCTAGAAGAACGGTTCTTGGAGTGATACTCAGACCGTTCAAGATATATGACTGCATGAATGAACTCTAGGATAGACTCCGAGATAGTGTGAGAATGTGAATACACTTGATGTTGCAGGTGATGGAACCTATAGGATACTGCGATAGTATCGGGCTAGTTGAGGTTCCCTAGCCAGAGGAAGAGTTTGAGGACTCCCTAGAATAGCTGAGATTCCATGGGAGGTGCCACTGCTCTCCACTAAAGTCCTAAGGATGGATTGCCCAGTTTGGATGTTCCTCCTTAGGCAGTGTTTATGAAAGTCCTGGATGGATTTCCCAGGCCAGTACATGTGATTAAGTCCTGGACGGCTATTCCCAGGCCAGTGGTTATGAAAGTCCTAAGAGATTGAGTGCCTCCGGTGTGAGATGATATCTCTTAGGCATGTGGTTGAAAGTCCTGGTGGACGGTGCTCCCGTTGTGGATGACTCCCCAGGCAGTTGAGAGGAAAGTCCTGGTGGACGGTGCTCCCGTTGTGGATGACTCCCCAGGCAGTTGAGATGGAAGTCCTGTGGGACGGTGCTCCCGTTGTGGATGACTCCCCAGGCAGTTGAGAGGAAAGTCCTGGTGGACGGTGCTCCCGTTGTGGATGACTCCTCAGGCAGTTGAGATAGAAGTCCTGATGGATGGTGCTCCCTGTGTGGATTGACTCCTCAGGCATGTGTTGTGGAAAGTCCTGGAGGTGATTGCCCATTCATGGATGTTCTTGCCCAGGCATATGCTATGGAAGTCCTGGTGAGGCCAGGCAGTAGACAGATATGTTGTATCTCTAAGAGAGGGCTTCCCGAGGGGATAAGAGCCTAAGGCCTCTTAGATGAGCCATCTCTGGATTCTTGAAGTCCTGAGTTAAGAGATTCCTCAGGTAATGTGTGTATGTGAAGTCCTGAGTAGATGACTCAGGCAATGCTGGTTCAGTAATGAGGCGGTGCCTCTCTGGTATGAGAAATGTCCTGTGATTGGACACTATGTTATGGTACCTCTGTGAGATGAGACTGAGATGGTTTGAGAGACAGTATGAGGTCGAATACCTCCGATGCTGATAGCATCCAATTAGTACCCAGAGAGCTGGGGAACGTGAGATAGCCAGGACGGTGTCCTGGGCTTTGTTATGTTTTGTTATATGTTTGCGACTGGAGGTAAACCAGGGTAAGGGAGGATCTCCCAGAACCCTGAGCTTACTGAGACGTTTGTCTCACCCTGTGTGGGGTTTGTGGTTTTCAGGTACTTCTAGAGGAGAGAAGTTACCACAGGGCAGGAGGCCCTAGCTGTGTGTACTGGAGTGTCATGGGCTGCAGATGAAGATTAGAAGAGTCTTTATTTTGATCTCTGTCTTGTATTATGCATAAGTATAGGGTGTGAGTGTACACCTATAGTTCTGTACATATTTTGATGTATGTCCCGATGTGGTCTTGTTTTGAGCATGTATATGTACAGATGCTGATGTTGTATAAAAGTATATTCCTCCTGATTATCTCTGTTTTAGTTTTTATGTTTTCTGCCTATGTGGTTATATGTTATGTTATTCAGATCAGTAAGGGGCTTGTGTATGATGTTTTTGTATGTGGTTTATTCCATGCATAATGAAATCAAGAAATTCGATTCTATCGCTTCCGCAATGCGTACGTTTAACGCTGATAGCGCGCTTATGATATGATTAATGATAACACGTCCGGGGTGTTACATCAAGCAACAATTATCATTAAAGGATACCTTTAATCCTTTATCACACAACTAACTTATACTCAGAAGATTGTGTTTTAGGCCTTCCACATAAAGTACATTTCAGATCTTGGTTTTAAAGTTGCCACCAATAGTGCCTTCTCCTATAATCTTTCCTTTATTGTTGTCTCCATAAGTGACAAATCCTCTACCCTTTAAAGTCATATTTGTAAGCATGGACTTGTCACCCGTCATGTTTCTAGAGCATCCACTGTCTAAGTACCATAATGATTCTTTAGCTCTAAGACACATTTCTGATTCAGCAGTTGAGAATTATTCATCTTCATCAATTGTTGATGTTAGACATACATTTGTTTCTTCATTCTCACTTGAAGATTCAGAAGTTGTTGATGCATTTTCTTCCCATGTAGTATAAGCTTTCTTTGTTTTTTCCTCTTTCATTGCTTTCTTCTCACCTAACTGTTTCTTAAAAAATATAGGATATTCAGATTTAATGTGATCTTGCTTACCACATTCAAAGCAGTTGCGATAAGTGCCATATTTAAGCTACTTTCAAGATTATAATGTTGGCACTTACCTTTTGATTTTAGTAAAATTGTTGATTAATTTTCCCTAAACCTAGTTGCTTTATATTTTGTGTAAATATATAGGGTGTTATTCACATTTTGGAAGATTCATCCACTCAAATCTGGTGTTTTGATAAGTTTCAATGGTATCCGGAGCATCTAAGCAAGCAAGGCAAGTACAAAGGGGCAAAAATGTCAAATTAGGAAGATTTCTCATGCCCAATTCACCCAGGACTCGCCAAGGCTAACACCTTTCTTCAGCATTAAGACTTTAACTCACCCAGGCGAATGAAACTAGTGCATTTGGCTCGCCTAGGCGAGTGGAGGTTTCCAGAAAAATGTATTAACTCACCCAGTTGAGTGAAACAAGGCCAAATTGCTCACCTGGGCGAATGAGTAAGCAGGAGACCCAAATCTATAAATAGTCATGCAAAATTGGAAGAAGAGAAGCTTTTGGATGGATTCAAAAGCTTAGGAATGTAAATAATAGTATTAGGAAGGATAGAAAGAGTAAGGGAAGTGAGAAATTGGTGTGGGAACTCTGCTGGAGAAGGTCGGTGATGTCTTCCTTCATCATTTCTTCAGTTGATCATGTGCTCTCTACAATGATTGTGATGAGGACATCAAAGACCAACCCCAAGACCAAGACCCAATACAAGGCATAGGAGGGCCCATGACAAGAGCAAGAGCTAAAAAGACCCAAGAAGCTTTGCAACATATAATGGCTAATCTAAGGGCAATCCAATTGCATGAGGGGACCCAAAATCTAGAGGACTTCATGAATGGACTGCTAGTCACATGTATTGCTTGTTTGGAGTGATAATAAAAGCAATTATTGACTTAGGCATTTAATTAAAAAAATAATAGTAATAAAGTGCTTGTAGTTGGTTTTGAGACTTGGACCTCAAGCTTAGTTATGCCTGACTTAATCACTAAGCCACTTTAGTTATTTTTACAATGTTGAGATTTTAATTTTCTTTTATTTTCTACCAAATGCATGAGAACTTATTTGTATAAATCAATTCTGAAGTGAATAGAGAAGGGATCTTTGGCTGTTGGAATTTTATCATTAGCTTGTGAGTATTTCTCTGCTAGGGTTCTTCCTTGAACCATTTGATCTTATCAAGAATTCTTCAATTCTTGTGGCGATCCTCAAGGCTTATCAAATATTTGTTTGTGGCGCCTATCCACGTCTTCCTTTGCACCATTTCTATTCCTTGTTTAAATTTTCGCATTCCTAATTCTGTGATTTCACCCCGAATTTCTTATTGTCATAATTGTCATTTTACCCATCCTTTTTCGGTGTTTTTTGTGTCTAAATTACATTTCAGAAAGTCCTCTTTCACCTCGTTTTGGAATCGGTCCAATCCGAGTTCTGTAGGCCGAGAAATACATAAAAGTTAACAATACAATTCTGGCTCTGTTGATGTGCGAATTCCAACCTAGAATTGGTCCGAAATTGTATCAAGGCAAGGGGATTCTCATCATTTGCTATTCAGAGCAAGGTTCTAGGGTTGGAAATAAGGCTGATTTCATCTATCATGTTTTGCATTTTTGGGTAACCCTAAAACCCTAAATTTTGTTTGCTCAATTTGAATTGTGCATTTCTGTTGCAGCTTGTCTTTGGTCATTATGTAGTGTTTCAATTTCTTGCTTTGTCATTTTCTTCAATTCTTGTTCAGTTGATATAGTTCTGAAACATTTGTGTTCTTAGAGTTCATCCCATGTTCATCATTGTTCGTAAACTTTAATCCTTTTAATCCATGTGATTTGGGCTAAGTTTCTGTTGAGTGTTAAATATTGGCTTGTTTTGTTGGGAATTTTAATTCAGATTGCATTCTCAACTGCTGCAACTTCAAAGTTTCATTACATATTTCATTATTAGAAGTATTTTGAATATAAAAAAAAAGAAAAAGAAAAAAAAAAGAGACTGCAGCAAAAGAAGTTAAAAAAAAAAGTACATCAACTGTGTTCATTGCACTCCACTTGTTTTTGATAAAATTCCTAAGTGTCAAGTGTCTTATCTAATCATCTTTTTTCCCATAAAATTAAAGTTTGTCTTGCTTGTTTGTTGGTAGTGAAATTGTTCTTTACTACTTCTTTGCATTTGTTAGTGCTAGAATTTTGTT
>PYAF01004697.1:0-13998 GCA_007407185.1 Glycine tomentella | reverse complement strand
GGTTCTCATGCATTTGGTAGAAAATAAAAGAAAATTAAAATCTCAACATAGTAAAAATAACTAAAGTGGCTTAGTGGTTAAGTCAGGCATAACTAAGCTTGAGGTCCAAGTCTCAAAACCAACTACAAGCACTTTATTACTATTATTTTTTTAATTAAATGCCTAAGTCAATAATTGCTTTTATTATCACTCCAAACAAGCAATACATGTGACTAACAGTCCACTCATGCAGTCCTCTAGATTTTGGGCCCCCTCATGCAATTGGATTGCCCTCAGATTAGCCATTATATGTTGCAAAACTTCTTGGGTGTTTTTAGCTCTTGCTCTTGTCATGGGCCCTCCTATGCCTTGTATTGGATCTTGGTCTTGGGGTTGGTCTTTGATGTCCTCGTCATTATGATAGAGATAGTTTAAGTGTTGTCTATGATAAAGATAATTTAAGTGTTGTTTGTGTTTGAATAAGTGCTTGAAGTTCTGTGTAGTATGACTTGTATCTGAGAAATTGTTGGACTCGAGTTATAGTTATATGCTTGAGTGCTTGAATGAAGTTTCATGTGTTGTTGAGTGTTTCTATACATGGGTGATATGTTGTGTACTTGAATAACAACCTGAGTTCTATACTTGATTTATGTTGAATTTCTGAATAAAGTATATGAGACAGTGATTGAAAACTGATGTTGAAAATAAAATGACTGAGTTATGTATAAGTCTCATGTGTCTCATAAGAATTGCCTCAGAGTGGAGGTGTATGTAAGAGTTGCCTCAGAATGCAGGTGTGCCTCAGAGAGGAGGTGTGTCAGATAGTTACAAGAACTGAGTCCGTGCGTTCAGACAAGAGAAGTCTGAGCTGGGGGTGACTCTTGCGGTGAGGAATCATGCCACCCATGATGATCACATGAAGTGTGGGTGAGAACCTGTGCAACACCGGGAGACCCTGACTTGTCGGATCAGTTCTGGACCACTAGGTTGGGGCTATCTTGATACTTGGTACCAAATAATAAGAGTTCAAGAAAATCATGCAGCATGATAAGAGTCTAAGAGAATCATACATTATATAGAAATTTTGAGGATGTTGTTACGAATATCTGCATATTGAATATAATCTGTTGCTTAAATTATGTTTATCATAAACTTACCTTGTATTTTGTGTCTGTGGTTGACACCTGTTATGACCTCGATTTTATTCAGGGGAGCAGATGAACAGCAAAGAGAGACTACTAGCTGTGTACAAGAAGAGGATTTTGTTTGAAGATGATATGTTTGAAGATGTATTCTTTTGTTACAAAGTGTTTTGAATTAGTTGTACTATGTAATAGACCAGTGTCAGTTTGTACTCTTATTATATGTTACTTCAGGTTTATAAATATTAATCAGTGATGAAATTTTCTTGGAGTATCAGTTACTGGCAAAATTTTGTTATATTCAACTGGGTGCTCTTAAGTAAGTTGAAAAGATTTTTCATTAAAATCAATAATAACAAGATCGTAACTTAAGGTGTTAAAAGTTTTATGCGATGGATCATAGGATGGCTCATTCTAGACATACACAAATTACAAATGCCATTCAATTGAATTGGAATGTAAAAAGCTTAACTTCAATTGTACATCTAAGAACCTCAACTTCTTTGATCCTCTCAAGCTCCCCTTGAGTCTAACAATCTCCCCCTTTTCTGCTTTGATCATGCCAAACTTCAATTGAACATCTTGATCCTTAGTGTTCATTTAGGAGAGTTTCCAAGAGCTTTTACTTGATACCTGAAAAAGAATCAACTTCTAGCCAAGACCAAGTGTTAAGTATCCTTTGCATAAACTATACATATCATAAGCATTTTTATTGCTCCCCCTTAATTTCATATAATTTTATATTAAGAGCAAATGTTATGTTTAATTTAATCAGAGCAAATGATCATATAGTTTTCTCCCCTTATTTTATTTTACTCTTCATGCACCCTGCATATGTTCATTCATCTCCTTCTTTTGGCTTATCAAAGGCAAAGTATACCAATAATTGTGAAATAAGCAAAGAAAGATCAGACAAACATAAAAGCAATTTTATTGATTAATGATTAAAGTGCATACATCAAGGTAAGGCATCAAAGATCATAGCAGAATATGAGAAAACAAAAGCAACACAACCAGAAACTAATCAAGACAACGACTAGGCTAAAGATCATCAAAGTCCTTCAGACTCATCCTAGTCTCTATGTTGCCTAATCTAGTGGTAATGTCTTCTAGAAAGGAATGAACTATAGTTGAATGTTCATGATGCAAAGCGATGATAGCATCCATCTTTTGAATTATTAGAGATTTTAAAGGACTCCATTACTGCTTAGCAAGTGCAGCTTCAACATCTTCATCTTCATTAGCTTTTTGGCCCTCTCCAACAACTCTTGCAGGAGCTTGAGCTCCAGCCATGAGCCACCCATTAGGGATGTACATCATCCCCAGCTTGGTGAGATGCTTTTTAGAGATGAGGTTGGTTATGTTGTTGGTGTGGTCCACAATCTCATTTGTCACATCAATCTCAAAGTAGTCAATAAACCTTGAGATCATGACAACATAAGGAAATTGATAGCTCAGCAGCCTTTTTGCCTTCATCATAGTTTCTTCAATAGCCAAAACCCAATTGATTTGAGTTCCAGTTTTCATCCCATACACAAAATGAAGATCATCATCAGTGGTTTGAGCATGGTTGGTTGATCTAGATGTTAGGATGTAAGTGATGATGTAACGAAGGAGTCTATCTTCTGCAGTCATGTGGCCAACACCTAGTCTGTTTCCAATTTGTGCATTTGGATTCTGCAGCATACCTCTGTAGGTTTCCATCTTTGAGTAACCACCAATATCTTCTTCAAACCTTCAAACACCTCTAAAAGAGATGCATGCCACTGCATTGCACACAGTGTCATCAATCTCCATAGCACTCCATTCACTTTGGAACAAAGAATACCATCTAGTCCAGCCTTGGCACAAGTATAAAATACTTCCACCAATTCAGGGTAATAAGTACCCTTCATCTCTAGCAATTTGGTTAGTCCTTGTGCTTGCAGCATCTCAAGAAAATTGAATCCCTCAAAGACCAATTAAGCTTCAGATATTTAGGAGGCAGAATAAGCTTTGTGGCATGGAACTGCATGTAGTTGTTCCTTTCAGCCTCAGTGGAGAACCAGGTTTCTAATCTATTCTCAGTAACTTTAGAACTTTGGCTAGCTTTTCTTTTGTTGGTTTTCTGCTTCTTAGAGGAACATGGTTGAGACATGGTGAATAGGAAGAAATTTTGGTAGTGAAGAAGAAGAAGAAACAGAGCAAAAACCACAGAATTTTGCTTAGGCAAGAGAATAGATTTTTGGTGTGGGGAGTTAGGCTAATGGATTTTGAATTTATAGAGCCATAACTAGTTTAAAATTTTAATTTTCAAATCATAATAACTGCTTTCACGAAGCCCAATGATGTCTAGGTTCACTGAACCTGAATTTGAAAGTTGTGCAGAGTTGGAGAAATGGTAGAAGTAATCGATTATGAAATCCTTGTAATCAATTATTCCAGGGCGAAGGTATACCTCTAAACCTCAGGTAATCGATTAATTCGTGGTAGTAATCAATTACTCTAGATAGTTTTTAACCTTTAATAGCCCTAAACCCTCATGTAATCGATTAATACGTGGTGTAATCGATTACATCAGTGAGTTTTTATACTATAATCGATTAATCCGTGGATGTAATCGATTAAGTCAGCGAGTAAGGCTCAGTTCTGGCCTTAGGTAATCGATTACTATATATGGTAATTCATTATTGGAGAGAATTATGGAGTATGAATAGTGACATTTATCAGGATCGAATCTTGCTACATGTGATGCATAATGTACTTGTGAGTTAAATTGCATGTTATCAGACACATCATTTACATGCTAATTAATGTTAGATTCATCAAGAATGCCTAGAATGTTTCTTAGAATAAAGAATCTATCTCTAACAAGGGGTTTTGTAAATATATCAGCGAATTGATTATTTGTATCAATAAACTCAATTGAGCAATTACCCTTTTGAATATGATCTCTGAGGAAGATGTCTGATCTCAATATGCTTTTGTCCTTGAGTGCATAATTGGATTCTTTGATAGGTTGATAGAACTGTGTTGTCACATAGCAATGAAATTTATTTCAATTCAACACTAAAGTCCTGAAGTTGTTGCTTGAGCCACAGGCTTTGAGCACAGCAACTACCAGCTGCAATGTACTCTGCCTCAGCTGTTGAAAGAGCAACCCATGACTGTTTCTTGTAGTGCCATAAGATCAAGGAACTTTCCAGTAGATGGCATGTTCCACTTGTGCTCTTTCTATCTAACTTGCAACCTACAAAGTTAGAATTTGAATAACCAATTAAGTTTAGAGATGCAACTTTAGATACCATAGACCAACTTTTGAGGTTGATTTTAGGTATTTAATGATCCTTTTGAATGCTATGAGGTGTGTGACTTTTTTGGATTAGCTTGATATCTTTCACATAGGCACACACACAACATTATGTCTGGACGACTTGCAATCAAATACAGCAGAGATCCAATCATTCCTCTATATTTTGACTCATCAAACTTTTTGCCTTTTTCATCAGAATCAAGATAGGTTATGGTTGCCATAGGAGTTGCAGCATCCTTTCTTTTCTCCATTTCAAATTTTCTAATCAATTCATTGCAGTATTTTGTTTGACTAAGAAATGTTTCATTCTTCATTTGTTTCACTTGAAGTCCAAGGAAGAATGTTAGTTCTCCCATCATTGACATTTCTAACTCATTTTGTATTGAAGATGAGAACTCCTTGCACAAAGAATTATTAGTTGAACCAAAGACAATGTCATCAACATAAATGAGCAAGTAATATATCACAAGCAGATTTCTTGGTGAACAAAGTTTTATCTGTAACATCCTCAAAATTATATATTGAGTTTATATTTATGATTGAAGTATGGAAGTGTGATGATAGTTGGATACAAGAAAAATAAGATAAACTTTATTTGAACATAAGTTGTCCAAAACTGTCCATTTCTGCCACCCAAATTGAGAAATTTATTTCTCTCTCAATGCTTATCCAAATTAGGTGTATGATATATGAAATTACATATCTAGATGTATACTACAACATATACAAATTTCAGATAATATAGTTTGTGTAATGTTTGAAGTAACTAAAACATTAAGAGATGTCACTGTAGAAATTCTCAGCTTGCTGGCAGTTTTGGAGTCTAGATTAAAAATGTATAGATAGAGTTTTATAATTCAAAATAAGGCATGTGATACCTTGTTAGAAAGCTTAGGAAGTCTAGTTTAACATACTAAAATATGAAGATTTATGGGCTAGTAGATTGATACATAATAAATAATGAATGAACCATCTGGTTAAGTGTTTCTAGCCTTTTGGACATTTTGGTTTGGGCACAACTTGTAACTCTTGGAATTTTGGCCCAAGGACTAAAATCTTAAGCCCAAAATGTGACAAATCAGAGGTTTCCTCAGTCGAAGACCTATACACGTGTATAGAATCCCTCAATAAGACAAAGAATACAATAAAACAATAAGCCAAAGGCAAAGATTGAAAATATAGGTTATTGTAAAAAAAAATTGGCTGAAGTGAAAAGATTTAATTAAGCCTTTCTGTTGTTAGGACTCTCGGCAAGCGTACCGATTTGTCGTTGTAAGTTACAAAATTTATAAAGATTCGTCTCCACAGGGACTTAGTTTACTTTAGCTAGTTCAATTAAAATTTATCAGTTTAATAGTTTATGTACAAAGAGTGTAAGCGAAACTTCATTTGATGTGATAACGAAACGTACAAATAATGAGAATAAAAATCTAACGGATGCAAAAACTACGGAAATATTTAAAACGAGTTTAATTCAGGAGAAGTGTAGGATTGGAATTCATCATTCTTATCCTTTTTGTATCTAATTAATCTTATCATGCATAAACCAATTTCTACTCTTATTGATGCGCACATATTTTACCCCAAATCGATCCCTCACATTTGAGAATCCTAAGAATATTTACTTGATATCGATCCCTCGCATATCAAAATAAATATCCCAGCATTAAGAATTAAAATCGCGTGCTTGTGCAATTAAAATGTTAAGCCCTATTCCTAGCAGCGTAACGTGATAAGTAATTTCATTCAGTTCAAACCCTACGAGTACTTTTCCAGTCAAGCTTAGGGTTCCAATTTATGAGACTATTGATCAAGTAGAATCAAGCATTAAACACAGAACGAAATTACCAACAAGAGATAGAAAAGAATCATGCAATATATAAAACTATAATAGATACATAGGGATAGAAGATTACTTCCAATCCTCGAGAAGCTTAGGCGACCATGGGAAGAACCTTTTTAAGGGAAGAGTTGATGAAGGAAATCATCTCAGCTTCACTCTGACAGGGTTTCCCCTATATCCTTCACCTCTCCCACTCTCCTAAAACTACCTAAACTGAACTAGAACTTCCCAAGCTTAAGCACAACCAGTGGAAAGCAAGAGATTGGAGCAAGAGTGATGCCTTTCCTCCCAAATTCGTGGCCTATATATAGATTTTGGGTGTTGCCTGCTTCACTCGCCCAGGCGAGTGATTTGTGCTTTGTTTTCTCACTTGGGCGAGCTTACATTTATCTCATTGGTACTTGAAGCTCGCTTGGGCGAGCCAAATACACATGGTGTGGTCGCCTGGGCGAGTTAATGCCTTAGGGCTGAAGAATACTTTGGGCTCTGATGGATGTTGGGCCTGAATTGCTTGTTGCACCTCCTATGTTTGCTTTATGATCCATTTTTGCTTGCTTTGTGATTGGAAGCTCCGAAAATTCTTTTAACCTATCAAAATGCAAAAGAAGATTGGATGAATCTTCTAGAATATGAATATATCCTTCATCCTAAGCACTAGATACAAACTAACTAGATTTAGGGCAAGTTTTATAGATTTTCTTAGTAAAACAAAAGATAAGTGCCTTCAATATAACCCTAATTTTACTAAGATATGACACTTATCATGTGTGCATGTGGAACAACTTAAACCAAGAATTTTCCTTCCCTAGCTCAGCCTTTTCCACGAGGGAGAGGCTAGCTTCCCCTAAGATCATGATTAAAAGAATCTTGACCAAAAGAATTAAGTCAAGATAAGGCTTAATGTTAGATATCTCCTAATGAAATGATTACCTAGTTAAAATCTAACTAAACTAACTTCTAAAATCAGTTTTAATCCAACTAAAACTCTTAAATCTGAACCAATTAAAGTAGATAAAATAGCTTGGATGCTCCCAAAATTTGTTCACATAAATTTTCAGCACAAAACCTATCACACCTACTACTACTTGCTTATTGCACCCACTTTTCACTATCTACCTTCTTTGCTTGTTTTTGATCGTACCTTCTTTCTACCACTTATCCATCAGCCAATTTCTTCTTTCAAGACCTCATTTCTTAGAGGATTGTCCCAATGAAGATAACCCTTATTCCATTCCATTTCAAAAATCAAACCCACTTGAGGTAGGCTAGGCTTCAATCTCTAATTAAGAAATTATTTTAACTAATTTACATGTTTAAGTTTACATATTTATGGTTATTATTTAGGCTGGAATTTCATGTTATTTGAAGGTATTTTATGAGTTGAAAATGTTGATTTAAAACCATAGGATATGTGATGATTTGTAAGCTGATATATTAGTGATGTTTGGAATTATATTTTGTGATCTTTGGAAGTGATTTTGATGATATTTGGGTTGTTTGTTCATATTTTCATTATGGGACTGTTTTAAATTAATTTCTAGAAGTAGAGGTTAAATGGTATGTAGTTAAATGGTTCAAAAGCTTGAGTGATTAAATTTTGAGGATGAAGTAGTAAGGTGGTAGGTGAAAGGAGATTAAGATGCATGCTAGGTTATAATCTTTTCTTGTGAAGGTTTAAAGGAATTAGAAATTATTTGAAAGATATATTGGGGTTATTAGTTAGATTACTAACATGATTTTTCTGTAGCTTGAGGATACTCAATTGTGATGCCTAAGTTGGTAATGATCTTACTTAAATAAGGTATGGTAGTTTAACCATACTTGTGGTACATATGATGTTATGATGAAATTATTTCCATGAGGTTGTATGTATTTGCTCATGGACTTTATTATGGATGGATTTTGATGTGATGATTTGTTGATTCGTGTTTCCGATTCCAGTACGATATTTGTGAAATAGAATATGATACTACATCCAGTACGAGATGTAGGGATCAGGTGCAAATACATGGAATAAATCATGTATATTTACGTAAGACGGTCGCAATGTCTACATCCAGTACGAGGTGTAGCTATACAATATCTAGAAGCCATGTGCACCCTGGGAAAATTCATTTCATGCATTCATATAGTTTGTATAATTATTTTATGAATTCATTTGAATATATTGATGATTTACTAATGTACTAACGTGTTTGGTGGTTTAGTTTTGCCTATTGAAAAAATTTATTTCTCACTAGATTTGTTTCATTTTTTTTAGATGGCAACAGTGGTCAGTTTCCTTGATACCTTGGATCGATGGTGGTGTAGGAATGAAGATATGAACTAGGCTGGTATATGGAAAATCCTGTACTTGTTTAATAATGACTTTTGTAACAAGGACTGTGTGGCTATGTATAATATATATTAGTTTAACAACTTCTTTAATTTATACGTTTTATAATTTTTACTAATATACGCTTCTTAAAATTAAACCCTAATAAAAATATATTATCTAGGAATATATTAGGTCATTACATTATCAACTAGTCCTCTTGTGAAGGATTGACTAATTAGAAAATTACTAATCTTTCATAGCAAGACTTGGGTGCTTGTTTTAAGCCATAGACAACTTTCTTTAGTTTGAAGACATGATTTGGATGTTTGGAGTCTACAAAACCAAATGTTTGATCAACATATATTTCCTCCTCTATGTAACCATTTAGAAAGGCACTTTTTACATCCATTTGAAACAATTTGAAGTCCATCAAACATGCAAATGCAAGCAGCAACCTAATTGCTTCCAACCTAGCAACAGGGGCATAGGTTTCTTCATAGTCAATGTCTTCCTCTTGGTTGCAACCCTTTGTAACCAATCTAGCCTTATTTCTTACTATGATGCCACTTTCATCAAGTTTGTTTCTGAAAACCCACTTGGTGCCAATAGGCTTATGAGAAGGAGGTCTAGGAACAAGTTCTCATACTTCATTTCTCTTGAACTGGTTTAGTTCATCATCCATAGTGAGCATCTAATGTACATCAAGTAATGCTTTATCAATATTTTAAGATTCAATTTGAGATACAAAGGCCATATCACAACATAAATTCCTGAGAGAAGATCTAGTATATACTCCCTTAGTTACTTCACCAATAATGTTGTCTAGGGAGAGATCTCTTGTAGCTCTCCAATCTTTTGACCTTTGAGTTGGACTTGAAGGGTCAACTTCTTCATTTGTTTCACCCTTATTCCTCTCACCAATTTCATTGGTAGGGACATTTTCTTCCAATGGTCCTGCATCATTTTCAAAACTGTTTTCCTCTTTTTAGGAGTTAGATTCATCATAGATAACATGTACAGATTCTTCCATGCATAAGGTTCTTTTGTTAAAAATTCTATATGCTTTACTTTGCATTAAATATCCAAGAAAGATTACTTCATCAACTTTCGCTTCAAATTTGCCAAGAAATTCCTTTCCATTACTCAAAACAAAATATTTACAGCCAAAAACTATAAGGTGTGAAATGTTTGGTTTTCTACCTTTGTAGAGTTCATAAGGAGTTTTCTTTAAGATAGGCCTCATGAGCAATCTATTTAGAGTATTAAAAAAGTGCTCACTTCATCAGCCCAAAAATGTTTTGGCAAATTAGTTCCATTAAGAAGAGTTCTTGCACTTTCTTCAAGTGGCCTATTTTTCCTTTCCACAACACCATTTTGAAGTTTTCTTGGAGTTGAAAAATTTTAATTTATTCCATGTTCTTCACAGAACTTTTCAAAATGTTCATTTTTGAATTCACCACCATGATCACTTCTTATTGAAACTATCTTGCAGCCATTTTCATTTTGTAAAAGCTTGGCTAATTTTCTGAAAGCATTAAAAACATCACTCTTGGATTTCAAGAACAAAGTCCATGTAAATCTTGAGAAATCATCAACTATGACAAGTCCATAGTAATTGCCACCCAAACTCATAGTTCTTGAAGGACCAAACAAATCCATGTGAAGCAATTCAAGAGGTCTTGTGGTGGAAACAATGTTTTTGTTTTGAAAAGATACTTTTTTTTTTGTTTCCCCTTTTGACAGGCATCACAAAGTTTGTCTTTTTCAAACTTAAGTTTAGGCAATCCAATTACTAAGTCGTTCTTTATGAACTTGTTCATATGATGCATGTTGATGTGACTTGCTCTTCTATGCCAAAGCCATGATTCATCAATTTTACTCACTAAGCAATTTATGTTATGAATAAATGCATGTTCTATTGCAAGCAAGTAAATGTTTCTTTTACTTTTCCCAACATGAATTACATCACCAGTTTTGCCATCACATATCAAGCAACAATTATTGTTAAAGGATATCTTTAATCCTTTGTCACAAAGTTGGCTTATGCTCAAAAGATTATGCTTTAGACCTTCAACATAAACCACATTTCTGATTTTGGTTTTGAAGCTATCACCAATATTGCCTTCTCCAATTATTTTTCCTTTGTTGTTATCTCCATAGGTGACGAATCCTCCTTCCTTTAATATTAGATTGGTGAGCATGGATTTATCACCTGTCATATGACTAGAGCATCCACTATCCAAGTACCATAGTGAAGCTTTAGCTCTTAGACACACCTGCAACAATCAAATCAAGTTGCAAAGAAAGGTACCCAATTAAGGTTGGGTCCATAGGGGTTAGCTATTTTTCTCTTTTTCTTAGGAACCCAATGCATTCTCCATTTGGCACATAGAACCTTCTAGCATAACACTTGTGTGATGTGTGACCTCTCTTCATGCAGTAATGACATGTTACACATTTTGATCCTTTTTCAAAATGAGTCATTTTAGTATGCTTTGTTTTTGAAACCTTTTTCGATTCATTCGTTTTGGGGATACAACCTTGGTGGTTTGAAAAGACTTTGATTCATAGTTGTAACCCAATCCAAATTTATCACCAGCATAATTTTGCACACTTAACATTTGGTTTAAACTACATTTCCCTCGATATAGCTTTTTAAAGAGATCTACCAAATATGAGTTTTCAGTTTTGTAAAGTCATGCATTTTTCATCAAATTCCTTTTGTAAAATTTTGTTTTCATCTACTTTTGAAGAAGAAGAGGCACACAAATAACCATTTGCTTTGTAGCGTGAAATAAGTTTTTCATTTTCTTGTTTCAAGTTGCAAAGTTCTGCTTGCATTGAAGCTAGCTTATTAGTTTGCCATCTAAGGTCACCTTTAAGCTTGTTATTGGAGACAACCAATTTTTTTGTCTCCTCATGCATTTCATTAAAAGCATCAACTAATTGATCAATTTCAGGATTTACCTCAAATTCTGAACTTAACTCTTCTTCATCAATGATTGGTGTTAAACAAATATTTGCTTCTTCATTCTCACTTGAAGATTCAGAAGTTGTTGATGCATTATCTTCCCAAGCTATGTAGGCTCTTTTGGGTTTCCCTTCTTTGTTTCCTTTCTTTTCACCTAACTGCTTCTTCAAGAAAATTGGACATTCAACCTTGATGTGGTCTTGCTTTCCACACTTAAAGCAGTTGAAGTTGTTGGTGTTGTTGTTATTGCCATTTCTTTTTTTGAATTTTGTGAACATTCTGTTCTTGTTTTTTTTGCATGAACTTGCCAAATCTTTTGACAATAAGATTCAGATTTTTATCATCTTTATCTTTACTTGAATCATCACCTTTCTCAGCTTTGAAGATGTGGCTTTTAAAGCAATGCTTTTGTGTTTCTTGTCTGCATCTTCTGCATTTGTTAGTGGAGACATTTCTAATTCATATTCAAGCAACTTACCAAAAAGTGCAGCCATAGACATCTTTGACAGATCTTTGGATTCTTTGATTGATGTCACTTTTGGTTGCCAAGGTCTTGTCAAGCATTTCAAAATTTTGATGTTGAGTTCCTCTACATCAAATGTTTTGCCACGACCAAGTAGATGATTGATGATGTGTGTGAATCTGGTTTGGAGTTAAGAAATATTTTCTGCTGTGTTCGTCTTGAACATTTCATACTCATGGATCAAGGTATGTTTTCTTGATCTTTACTTCGTCAGTTCCTTCATGAGTGATTCCAACATCTCCCACATTTCTTTTGCACTATTGAACCTAACTGTTCTGAAAAACTCATCAGAAGACAAAGCAGAGGTTATCATATTTTTTTTTCTTTAAAATCATATTGAACTACTCTCTTTTCTATATCGGACATTTCATCCCATTCTTTGGGAACCTTTTCATTATCAACAGTTTTTGTAGGTATCAAAGGACCTTTTTCAATTGCATTCCATGCACTGGAGTCATTTGATTGAATGAAAATTTGCATTCTATTTCTCTAAAAACTAAAGTGTTCTCCCTCAAACATTGGAGGACGATAGAGAGAGGCACCATCCTTAAAAGTGATTTGTGTGGTATTCATTTTCTTTTAAAAGAAAATAGTGATCTTTAATAACATACAAGAAGTAGCACTTGATACCAATTGAAAACAACATGAACAACACACAAGAACCAAGATAGGGGTGAATTAGTTGTTCTTAGCCATTTAAAATTTCTTAAACAATCAGAGTTAAAAGGGATCGTATCACAAAACAACCGTTAAACACTTTCAATCAATCAAACTCCAATCTTTAAAGAATGCAATCACAACAAAAATGTTTCTGTTGATTATGAAAAGTTATACCAACGAATGACAATTAATGACCACAAGAAAAGATAAAGAAGAAGTAATCAACACCAAGAATTATATTGGTTCACTTCTCAACCTCGAGAAGCTACATCCAGTTCGTCTAACCATGATGAGGACATCAAAGACCAACCCCAAGACCAAGACCCAATACAAGGCATAGGAGGACCCATGACAAGAGCAAGAGCTTAAAAGACCCAAGAAGCTTTGTAACATATAATGGCTAATCTAAGGGCAATCCAATTGCATGAGGGGACCCAAAATCTAGATGACTGCATGAGTGGACTGCTAGTCACATGTATTGCTTGTTTGGAGTGATAATAAAAGCAATTATTGACTTAGGCATTTAATTAAAAAAATAATAGTAATAACGTGCTTGTAGTTAGTTTTGAGACTTGGACCTCAAGCTTAGTTATGCCTGACTTAACCACTAAGCCACTTTAGTTATTTTTACAATGTTGAGATTTTAATTTTCTTTTATTTTCTACCAAATGCATGAGAACTTATTTGTATAAATCAATTTTGAAGTGAATAGGATCTTTGGCTGTTGGAATTTTATCATTAGCTTGAGTATTTCTCTGCTAGGGTTCTTCCCTGAACCATTTGATCTTATCAAGAATTCTTCAATTCTTGTGGCGATCCTCAAGACTTATCAAACATTTGTTTGTGGCGCCTATCTACGTCTTCCTTTGCACCATTTCTGTTCCTTGTTTAAATTTTCGCATTCCTAATTCTGTGATTTCACCCCGAATTTCTTATTGTCATAATTCTCGTTTTACCCATCCTTTTTTGGTGTTTTTTGTGTCTAGATTGCATTTCAGAAAGTCCTCTTTCACCTCATTTTGGAATTGGTCCAATCCGAGTTCTGTAGGCCGAGAAATACATAAAAGTTAAAAATACGATTCTGGCTCTGTTGGTGTGCGAATTCCAACCTAGAATTGGTCCGAAATTGTATCAAGGCAAGGGGATTCTCATCATTTGGTATTCAGAGCAAGGTTCTAGGGTTGGAAATAAGGCTGATTTCATCCATCATGTTCTGCATTTTTGGGTAACCCTAAAACCCTAAATTTTGTTTGCTCAATTTGAATTGTGCA
>PYAF01004696.1:167414-195502 GCA_007407185.1 Glycine tomentella | reverse complement strand
TCTGATAATTTTTAAATATCACAGAGTATTTATAAAATTTCCTCCTTCATATATCTCACTAAAATGCCTAGGGACAATTTGGTCATTTCCAAAATGTCCAAGGGTATTTTCGTCATTTTCCTTAAATCCTTATGTACTATCTCTAGTTAACATTTTACCCTCATATTTGACTGTGATTACAAAATTTTGGGGTGTTACACATAGTGTTCTCTGGTTCTTGCTCCTTAGAATTCTAATAGGGTTTTAGTTTTCTATTCTTTATCTAGGGTTGATGAAGGGGAGGTTTTGTAAATAAGCATGTAAGAACAATATTTATAATAGTGGAACTCTAATCTAGAGTTGATTAGAAGAAACTGGATGTAGCTTCAGTTGTGAAGTAAACCAGTATAAATTTCTTGTGTGTCGTTCTCTATCTCTATCACTTTTATTGTTCATTGATTCTTTGTTTCATATTCATTGTTCAACAAGTTTTGTTTTAAGCAAATTTATTCCAAGGGGCTGAGCTATTTGATTGAGTAAAAAGATTTCTTGGTTTTGAAAGTGATAAAGATCCTTAAACTCTGATTTGAATTAATTTTAAAATACCAAGGTTTAACCAATTTACCCCCCTCTTGGTTATTGTGAGTATTTCCTTTATTTTCATAAACCTTGGCGAGCAGTACCAGGACATGATCCTGGGTTTTTGTCGAGACTGCACCTGGGATAGCGTTCAGGTTGTGGTTCTTGTAATGAATTATGTTCCTGCAAGGTTGATATAAGTACGTGTAAAAAGAAAATAGAAGTATGTTTTATTAATGTTGCAATTAATGTACATATTCCCTTTGTTATTCTTCGAATGGGCCTCATTAAAACCTCTCAAGCCAAAACCCCATGGGAAAAAAGACTTGAGTAGGAAAAAGAGTACACCACCCGGCCTTCAATTCCCTAACTGTAGTAGAACTTCAAGTGGGTAGCATTCCAAGTTCTTGGAATGTCTTTACCACTCAGTTCCTCTACTTTGTAGGCGTCATTGTCCAGGTTGGTGACAATCCTGAACGGGCCTTCCCAGTTAGGTCCAACCTTGTCTGCGCGGGACCTTTTCTGGCTTCACCCCGGACACGTCAGACTAGGTTTCCTGGCTGAAAGGTTCATGGTTAAACCTTGGTGTTATAACTTCTTGTCACCGGACATTTCATAGCTACTTCCCTGATTTTTTCCATATCCCTAACTTCCTTTGCAGTTTCTAGTTTAACCCGCATGTTCTCTTCATTATGTTGTTTCTGAAACAACATTCTTCTTGCTGATTTTTCCCCTAACTCGACTGGAATCACAGCATCAGTACCATAAGTGAGTCGAAATGGAGTTTCACGAGTAGTTGATTGTGGTGAGCAATGATAAGCCCACAATATGCTGGGGAGTCCTTCCTTCCAGAGGCCTTTGGACTTGCCAAGTTTGGTTCGTAAGGCTCAAAGGATAACTCGGTTGGCTGCTTCTACCTGATCATTTGTCTGCAATGCTCGACAGAGGTGAACAAGTGCTTGATACCCAGTCATGTGAGAAAATCTTCGTACGTCTATGCCTTGAATTGTGTTCCGTTTCATTAACGATAAAATAGGATAGACCATATCTACATATGAGATGTTTCTAGGTGAAGGTTTTTACTTCGCTGGCAGTTATGTATCGTAATGGCTTTACCTTGATCCACTTGGTGAAGTAGTCGATAGCCACTAATAGGGAACTTGACCATTCCTGGAGCTTTAGGAAGTGGTCCCAAGATGTTCATCCCCTACATTACGAAAGGTCATGGAGAAGTGATAGTGTGAAGTTTGTCAAGGGAAATCCGTGGGACATCCGCAAACTCCTGACACCTTTAGCTCCTTCATATGAATTCGAAGGCATCGGTCCTGAGTGTCGACCAGTAATATCCTGCTTGAACTACTTTGGTGACAAGGGAGCGTCCTCCTGTGTGAAGATCGCAAATCCCTTCATGAAGCTCTCTCAGGACGTAGTTTGCCTGTTGGTTATTCAGACACTTGAGTAGAGGTGCAGTCAACCCTTTTTTGAATAGTTCGCCATTAAGGATGATGTAGTAGCTGGTTTTTCTCTTTAAACATCGAGCCTCGTCATCTGTTTGCATGTCCCCTTAGTGAAAAAGTTTCTGTAAGAGGTCATATAGTTAGGTTCCTCCATATCGGTTGCCATTATCTCTTGGGTGTCAATGGTGGGATTTCGGAGTGTTTCTTGGATAATGGTTTTGAGGTGTCCGATCTTCTTAGTACTGGTCAACTTGGAGAGCAGGTCATCCCTAGTGTTACTCTCTCGCGGTATATGATACATCTCAAAATACTCAAAACTATCTATAAGTGTCTTGACCAGATGATAGTATTGGAGGAGTATGGCTTCTTTGGTCTGAAATTTTTCGGCGACCTGTCCTTGGACGAGTTGTGAGTCGGAGTAGCACCTTAGATACTTAGCTCCAACTTCTTTTGCAAGCCTAAGTGCTGCAATATGTGCCTCATACTCGGCTTGGTTGTTGGAGGCTTTGAAATTAAACTTGAGGACTTGTTCTAGCAAGATGTTATTAGGGCCCTCGAGGATAATTCCCGCTCCACTTCCCTGCATGTTGGAGCTCTGTCCACATAGAGGTTCCACCAGTCTGGGGTGGATTTGTCATCCCCTACAAATTATGCTAAGAAGTATGCCATGAATTGTGTCTTCATGGGGCCACGGATTCATATCGTAGGTCGAACTGACCATGCTACCATCCTGCCTGCCAATTCTGGTTTCCGCAATACCTGCTTAATAGGATAGTTAGTTTTCACTATTACCTGGTGACTTTGGAAGTAAGGTCGGAGACGTTTGGCAAAGATGAAAAGTGCCAAGGCTATCTTCTCAATCATTTGATATTGTTTCTCGGCATCATGTAGCATACGACTGTGAAATAGATAGGGAGTTGGTGCTTCCCTTCTTCTTGGACAAATGCTGAACTAACAGCCTCGTCCGCAATTGAAAGATATAGAAGCAATGGTGCCTCTGGTCTAGGTCGACTCAAGACTAGTGGTGCAGCGATGGTCTTTCTTAAATATTTCAAAGGCCTGTTCACAGGCTTCATTCCAGAGGAATGGTTCAATCTTGTTGAGTAACCTGTAAAAGGGTTTCGCCCTCTCAGCGAGTTTTGGGAGGAATTGTGATAGAACTGCCAATCTTCCATTCAGTCTTTGAACCTCATTGACATTAGTTGGGCTATGCATTTGTAAAATGGATGAGCATTTGTCTGGGTTGCCTTCAATTCCCCAGTGTGTGATCATGAAACTAAGGAATTTTCCACCCCCACCCCGAATGTGCACTTTTCAGGGTTAAGATGCATGTCATACTTCTACACTTCTTCAAATACTTCTTCCAAATCCGCCACATGCTGAGCTACGCTTTGAGACTTGACAACCATCTCATCAACATAAACCTCGACATTGCGTTCGATCTGTTTTCGGAAGACACGGTCCATAAGTCACTGATTTGTGGCCCCTGCATTTTTTAGGCCGAAAGGCATAACTCTGTAGCAATAATTGGCATCTTTGGTGATGAATGTAATCTTTTCTTCATCTGGGGAATACATCTTGATCTGGTTGTACCCAGAGTACGCATCCAGGAAACTCAGGACCTGGAACCCAGACACACCATCGACCAATCTGTCGATGCTGGGCAAGGGTATGCGTCCTTTGGGCATGCCTTATTGAGATCGGTAAAATCTGTGCACATGCGCCATTTGCCACTGACCTTTTTAATTATGACAACGTTGGCAAGCCAAGTAGAATACCTGACTTCTATAATGAAATTGGCTTTGAGCAATTTGTCAACCTCTTCCTTTACTGCCTTTCGTCTTTCTTCTCCCATATTCCGCTTCTTCTGAGCTATTAGCTTAGCTTGTGGACATATTGCTAGCTTGTGGCATATGACACTAGGATCAATGCCTGACATATCAGATGGTTTCCAAGCGAATAAGTCTGCATTCTTGCGGAGAATATTAGCTATGTGTCTGTGCTCATGACCATTGAGATCTTTGCTGAGCTGTGTACATTGGCCAAGTTTAGGCCCAAGCTATAGTTTGACAAGTTCTTTAATCGGTTTAGGTCCCTTGTCGACGTTATCATTGCGCGGATCAACATCGAAGGTATCGTCATGCTGAGTTGTATAGACAGTCAGTGTGTAAGGGATAAACCTTTTATCTATGCTCATTACCTGACTAGTACCCCCCGAAGTGGGACTGTGTCTGCCTAACTCCCTATTTGAAGGATACAGTGCCACTTTCAAACTCTCTGCGTAGCACTGTCGAACTTGCTTCTGGTCTGCTTTAACAGTGACAATCTCCCCTGTTATAGTAGGAAACTTCATTTTCAAGTGAGGCGTAGAGATGATAGCCCCAAGTTCGTTCAAAATTTTTCTGCCGATTAAAGCAAGGTAAGCAGTGTCGGCCTCTACGATCAAGTATCTGACGGTGAAACTTCTAGAAAATCTTCATTCTCCGAAGGTAGTCATGAGGTCTACATAACCCTTGGTGTCTACCATGTCACCTGTGAAGCCCAGGAGTGGTCCAGGGTGAGACTAAATCATGCTTGATGAAATCTCTAGCGTCTGAAATGCTCTTCAATACAAAATGTCGGTAGAACTGCCTTGATAAATGAGGACTTTTGACACTTTGAAGTTGGCGATTATAAGGGAAACCACCATCGGGTCGTCCTGGTTGACAGGATTAATACCCGCGAAATCAATGTCTGTGAAAGTTATAGGTGGGAGGCTCTGTGGTGAGGGAATGTCTACGTAGTTAATGTCAACATCCCGTATGGCATACAAGTATCTCTTCCAAGAATGGTTGGATGAACCTCCATACGAGAATCAGCCCACGATGGTGTTTATCTCACCTCGGATGTGCTGGGCAGGTTCGTTCTCCTGTTGGCGAGGAGGCTGACACTCCTGTCTGGGTTATTGTTGTCTATGTCTTCCCCTATCTTTAGGCCTTTTGTGAATATCTCGGTTCATGTCATGGCTCCTGTATTGATCTTCTCGTCTACCCCCAGGTTTGTTTCCAGTTGAGGGATTGTTAGGTTTTCTCACAAACCGAGACAAATAACCTGCCTAGATGAGCTCTTCTATCTTATCTTTCAGAGCCCAACATTTTCCAGTGTTATGACCACTGCCGTGATGAAATCAGCAGTATTTGTTTAGATTTGATCCCTATTTGAGAGATGACAAGGGATTAGGTACCTCTGTGTTGAATGCCTCCTCCATGATCGTAGCCCGATTGACCATTAAAGGAGTATATCTTTCATACCTAGGTCCTCTCAGGAAAGGCTAGTATTTGTCCATCCTCTGTTTCTTGTTCAACCTCTTTGAATCGGCTTTGATTGCCATGTCTTGCTTCTTTCTCTTCTATCCTGCTTATCTAATTTCATTATAAAACTTAAACATCCCCTTCATTTGTATGTAGCCTTTAGCGCATTCACGAATTTCATCCATGCTAGAAGGAGGTTTCTTGCATAGACTATCCATGAATTTGCTAGGTCCTAATGCCATCATCGAGTGCAATTCTACCTCAGGGTTGAGGTTCGTCATCTGCTTGACGCAAGGTAGCCAGTGCAGCTGAGGTTAGCCTATAAGATCGGCTGGTCGCATATTGTGCGTTGAATTTTTCAAAAAAGGTGTCGAAACTGTCTATGGACTGCTCAGGGAGACCACCATATCAAGCCAAAGCTGCCCCCTTCAGAGAGGTAGGAAACACCCGACATAATATAGCGTCACTGTTTGTATATAAATTTTCCTGGGTGAGGAAAGCATCCATATGTTCACCTGGGTCAGTGGTGTTGTCATACCATTCCAAATGGAAGGGTTTCCACCCGGGAGGGAGGTCGACTTCCATGATACGGTCGACAAAGGGATGTCGTCGTGTAGTGTACTTCCCGGGTTGGTATACCTGTGTTGAACAAGTACGGGTCGGAGGCGTGATTCGCCTTGAGTTTTTTTTATTCCTCGTAAGAGGGGATTGTCCGTCTCCTGGTTGATGTCTCCTTCTGGTCTCTTGTTGATCACGACCAGCTTTCAGCCTCTGGATTTCTTCTTGATACCTTCGCTTTATCTCTGTCATGCGATTTTGGAGTTGTTGAAGGGTGTCAGCGTTCGTCATGGTAGTCTCTGGAGGGTTGGACGTCTCCAAAGGAGTGTCGCATCTAATACTGGAACGTGTGCTGACGATGAATGCGTTCTGATGATTTGTTTGAGTGTGAGGCCGTAGGGTATGTTTTACCGCGGCCCCACGGTGGGCGCCAAATGTTCTTACCAAAATTTGGAAATTCCACGTATGATGATGAGTGAGTTCTAAACTTTGCACGTCTGATGGAGAATTGTCTTTGTCAAGTAGAGGACCTACATAATGATTTAATTTACTTGAAAAATTAAGGAATTAAAATCACACAGTTTAAATTGTAAATAGATTAAATAAAAATTATAAAAAAAAAGTATTCTAATCTCCTTACATATCAAAGGACATTGACTCCTAGTTATTGATTATTTTAATTTGATTATGTCATGTTAATTATGAATTTGACTTTATTAAATATTGATATTACATTTTATTAAAATTTGAAAACTTTAAATTTGCACTTTATCAATCTTTAAATTAGAACTTTGTTATTAGATATATTTACACATTATGAATGTCCACTTTTATTTATAAGTTTGATTATACAATTTAATTAAAAAATTATATTTAAAATCGATAATTATTAAGTGTTAATATGTAGGTGTCCTAAAGACAATCTGTTTCATCAGATAAACACCTCTTGCTATTTAGTATTTCATGATTAGTAAATTTGAGCAAACATTATCTTTATCATATTTATGTTTCGCCTATATTTTATAGTAATATGTGTCTAAAGATAAAGATCCTAGGAATAAAACATGCGTTCTCTCGAGGATCAATGATGGGGATCATGATCGTGAGGACTCGAAGACACTAAATGTCTATTACCAAAAATGAGTTCCTAGTCTTAAATCACCAAGAAAGGGCATTGGTGATCTCAAAAAGGACTAGTACGACATCTTCTACTTGTATAGAGATACAAGGTAGAGACCTCATGGAATGCAGGCATAATGATGCCTTAACTGATGTCGTCGGTGGATCTGTTGGAGAACAGATGGCGTCGAACTGTGCAACGACTCATTTTTTTTAAATTAATTCTAAATGAATTAATTATCATCAAACGTTTTTAAGTTCCAAAACAAAACAAAATAATATACAGTCCAACATACAGTTTAATATAATACAGTCCAAGATACAGGCCAACAGACTAATCCAAAGTCTAATACAAATTACATATTATCAGAATAACACAAGAAACAAAATATAAGTAATCCAAGCTTCCTCATGACATCTTCTTCATAACCATCAATTGCTTATGCTTCACTGTTCCTCTGCTCGCCCAAATAAATTTGGGGTCATCACAGGTGTCAACCATAGACACAAAATAGGGTAAGTTTATGATAAATATAATTTAAATAAAAGAATATATCCATTAATAACCACAATAATATTCATAAAACAAGATGCATGGTAGATACATGATTCTTTATTTAGATGATGCATGTTTTTCTCAAATTCTCATCTCAAAATTCTCTTCTTATGGTACCATAGTCAAGATAGCTTAACTCTCTCTGAATTGGATCGAACAGTCAGGGTAGGTCAGTGTTGCAAAAGGACTATGGTACCATAAGAAGAGAATTTTGAGATGAGAATTTGAGAAAAACATGCATCATCTAAATAAAGAATCATGTAACTACCCCCCAGCTTAGACACCCTTTGTCTAAACGCTCGTCTCAATTCTAGCTATCTGACATACCTCCTCTTGAGGTAAATAACACGGACTAGCCCCAGCCAGGCATATGCAGATGGAATACACATGAAGGAATTTCTTTTTATCTCATATTCACTCTTTATTATTACTTTTCACTTTATATTTCATATGCTTAAATTTTCACGATAGAACTCACACAGAGTTCAATAACATGTAAAACTTCTTCCACTGATCACATAAAACTTTATGAAAGCACTCAAGCATACAACTATAGTTCAATTCCATAAGTTTCTCAAGGACAAGTCATAATACATCAAACTTATAAACTTTCATGAAACATTCTATTATGTTACTACAAATCAACTATTTCCTTAAATATAGTCATAATATATAAACTTTAAGTTACTTAATCATTCACCCATGTAACTAGATTCAAGTTATTTATTTCAACAATTATTTCTTAAGCTAATTTCAAGTCACACATCCAAATAATCATTCATTATACAAACTTTATTTCTTTGAAGCATTTTATCGAACACATGGTAAGCAAAGCTTAATTCTTTATGAAAATAAATGAGAATTTTAGCATAATTAATATCCAAATCATATTTATTATAATGCTTCTCCATACCTTGCTTTCTTCTTAAAATTTGACAACCTTGCTCCTAGTATTCCTAGTTCTTCACGTGAGTTTTTAAGGATAGTGGGCCTTTGTTTTGCTTTAAGTGAAAGGTGACAAAGATGTAAGATTTTGGAAAGTGATGGAGTGGAATATTTTGCACGTAGCTTCCTCTTGGACCAGCCTCCAATTTCGGTCCCCACCACCTTTTTATAAGGTTATTAATCTTGCCTTTTGTTACAAATATCTCTAGTGTCATCATGGCTTAACTTTCCATTTGCTTTAATCCCATTGGCTATTCATTTTCCACCCTACAAGTGTCCATGTTCTTAAGAATTTTACATCATTCTCCTTGGTTTTCAATTTGTACGTGAATTTGGCAAGGCTTGGATGCATCCTCCTTTGTTTTCCTTTCTCATGTGGAATAGCTAGGTATTTGTAGTTTTTATGCTTAGTCATAAGAATATCTCCAAAGTTATGATCACTTAACTTTCCAAATGGACCAATGGCAAGAGTTCAAGCTTTTCTTCCAACCAAGTGTCCTTTATCTTGAGTTTTCTCAAGCCTTCTCCATTTCTCTTGATATCACACGGCCATGGCTTGGTTTGGATAGTAAACTTTCCAATTTTTTCACGTGGAATGGCTAGTGTTTTAGGAAATTTTGTGCTTTGTTTTACTTATTATGTATCTTTAAATTGAATGAAATTGCTTCTATCATTTATGAAAGCCTAATTCCAAATGCCTTCTTAGGAATAAAAATTCTAAAATTATTTAGAGACTAACTTAAGTTTTAGTAGCATTTTTAGGATGTCATGTAAGCTTTTTATCAAGTGGCTTTATCTTAATTCTTATTGGTACATTTTGCCCTGAATTAATAGAATTGCTAAACTAACTTATTAAAGAAGTCTATTCCTCCTATAATTAAGAGAAAATTCTATAGATTGTATTTATCCTTTTTCGGTGTTTTTCTAATGCTTGAGTTAGTCTGGATTGAATTCTTTTCAAAATATCTTCCAAAATTCCTAAAATTCTAATTTATGATTTCTTTTTCACCAACTTTGTTAATAATTCATTATCTAGGAGCATACTGTATTTTTATCAGGGTCTTATAGAATTACTGAGGCTATTTGACTTCTTCAGGACTAAAAGGTATTTTTGTAATTTTCAAAAATGTCCAGGGGCATTTTCATCATTTTGACTAGAAATGCATATTAATAATCTTATAAGAAAATTCACACATATGTATTGAAATATGAGGGTGTTACAAACTGACCCCCTGAGAGACTCCACGAGGATTCTTTAAAGTATCATTGGATTTGTAAAGTCTCTCATCATTTGCTAGTGCGGATCATCCTAGACTTGAGGATGTCATCAAACACTATGTCCTACGGTTATACTTTGATTGTACAACTTTATCCGCCTGAAAATGGGGAGAACAATGTACTTTTGGGTATTACTTAAATACATGGGTGAAGAGGGACATGCCAAAAGGACTCATAGTCCCTACAAGGGATTAGTCGTTCACAAGACTGGTAGGACTTGGATGACTTCTAGTTGACTTGGAAATCTATGCATAGTAAGAGATCATGAGGAGTCATCCTTCTTAGAGTCAATAGAAGAAGATTCTTAGTTCTGTGAAAAGCTATATTTAGTCAACTAAAAGAGATGATACTCTATCCTTGCTCTCGACTAAATGTGAATGACGATACGAGGGATGGTGTCAACACGGTATCCAAATCATAAAGGTAGATCACTTGATCAACTCAATTAGTTCTAGGGTCGCAAAGCATTGCTAGTGTCTTATGTGGTCATTAAATGAATTGGGTCCGTTAAAGGAGTTTAATTGGTCCAAGTTCATTTATGTCAGTGACTAATTGGACCTAATGGGTCACACACAAAGGTTGTTCTTGATTGCTTATAACTAGCAAGTTTGGACCAATTATAATTATTGGGCTTTTTCAAGACTAGAGGTGTTATTGGATTGGAGTTGGCCTCCAAGTTCAATTAAAGTATGCGCCCCATTTAGGCTATTAATGAGAAATTAGTTTTACACTAATAGGCCAAAATGTTTTAAAATGCCCAATAGGGTCTTGGGCCATGAGTCCTAGTAAGTCAAGAAGTTGACTTGACCAAAATGAGTTTTGGGTAAATTCGAATTTTGAATTTTTAATTTTGAATTTTGAATTTTGAAATTTTGAATTTCAAATTCAAATTTAAATTATAAACTAGGAAAAAGATTGAATTTGAATTTTGAATTCAAGAGGTTAGGTTGTAAGGATAATTGTGAATTATCCAAAACTATATCAATAAAGATTGGATAATGTTTCTGCCAACAACTTTTTTATTTGAATTACTAATTTAAATAACAAGCGATAAAGTAACAACCAAAAGGATATGATGATGAAAGGTTGAATTTCGAATTTATAGATCCTTGGACTGATTTTGAGTGATTGAGTTAAGATTTTAATCCTAATAAAATTACAAGATAATAGACTCCTAGGATAAATAGCACTCCACTCTTATGTTATGTGCTAATGCTCTTTCAAGAATCAAAGTTCTTGTTTTTCTTTCTTCTTTATCATCTTCTCTCCTCCATTGTGGCAACCTTACCTAACCTCAAGACACCATCTTTTGTCTTGAGAAATAAACCAAACACTTGAAGCCTCCAACTTGTCATTGCCTAGCAAGCAACCAAGTGAAGGAGGATCAAGAAAGAGAAGGAGTTCTCTCAAGCATTCAAGGTACAATCATATGAATCACCATAGGAGGGCATCATTCTTTTGAAGCCTTTCAAGCGATCAAAAAGGTATTTCTAAAGCCTAGCGTTTTAATGAGTAGATTCTAAACAAGTTTCATGAGGACCGTAAGGAGTTACGAGTTCTGCAACAAAGAACAAAATAAAAAATATTTGTTTTTCACCCTCATGAACATGTTCCATGAATGTCATGGAACATGCATTCAAACTTTCATTAAGCAAGTCAAAATGTAACATATGAAAAAGAAAAAAAATAAATCATATTTTCCTCTGGTGATCGAATCTCCAACTAAATTGTATTTTAAATTAATTTTATATTTAAAAACTATATATTAAATGGCGACCCAATTAACAACAGAACTGCATTTTAATTCTAAAATTAATTATTAAATAGCGACCGAATTAGCACCAAATTATATCTAAATGCATTTAATTATAACATAGCCACCAAATTAGCGAGCGAATGAAATTTTTTAAACTTTGTAACTGCATAAGGATATTAGGGACATTTTTCTCTCTCTGGTATGTTTTACTTCTCGTACATTTTTGGTAAGCTCCTTCTTCAGCACGAGAAGAGTAGGTAAATGTAAAAACATTTCGACGCGTTGGCTTGAACAAAATAAAGTAAATGAGAGTAATAAATAAGAATGAATAATAGTATATTACCTAAAAAATATCACCCTTTATATACACATATTTATGGGCTTAAGATTCGTGGGTCTTTTAGATTAGCGGAAATCCTAATTTGTGGTTATACCTTAATGAAGTCTTGATGAATGATGATGATTAATTTTAGGTAAACTTCTCCTCTTAATCTTCCGTAAAGCCAACTTGTATCTCATGATATATACAATTAGTGTTTGGCTGTGGCCTGGGGTGTTTGGCTATGGCCTAGTGGGGTTAACCAAGAGTAAAGGGTGTTTAGTCATGACTGATGGAATATCCAACTATGGCCACTCCTCTGGCTTATGACTTGAGGATATCTATGGGTATAAACATAAATATTAATAACCATGTATCTAATTTGTGATCAAAATTCCAACTGACGATTGGGTATTTCATTAATCTTAAGTTGATTATGTAATTATGTCCTTATTTTTAAGGGAACATTCCTCCAATCTAATCTTCGGCTACAATTGATGCACATGCCCCAATTTTGACTGTTGATAGCCATGTAACTATATATATACTTTAGCCTAATCTTAAATTCTTAATCCTTAAATTGTAGGCCGTCAACATAACAAGGAACAGGAATAAAACCTGTAGAGAGGACCAACTTTGGTGGTTTTTATTTGTCTTTAGCATAAGACGCTTGAAGAGTCATCAGTACTTGTTCGCGTTCACGTTGCACTTACATACTGATGGGAAGTCTTCCTTACAAAAATGTTTTATATCTATTTGTTTTACATTTCTGCAGAATTGATTTTGCACTATTGAATATAATTGAGAATTGAAATGTATTCATATTAATTTTAATCACTAGTTTTATAATTGAATATAACTGTTAATATACACCATTTCATATATGGTTTGCTTATGTCCTTGTCAAGAAAAATTCTCTAATTAAGGTCAACCATTTAGTATAATCAGTCTTAGTCAATAGTTAAGAACACATCAGAATTATCGTATTATGAATTTAGGGTAGTTTTAATATTACTAAGAAACTTTCTTTTAGTATTTCTCTATCACAGTTTTAGCTACATTCCTTTTTTCAAAAATTAAGACAAATTCTTACTCTTTCTGAACACATTATTAGTACTATTGATTCGATCAGTGGCGGATGCACTTATAGGGTGGATGCAATTGTCCTTGTCCCCAGAAGTTTTATATTTTTATTTGTATATGTGTAAAAAACATTTGTCCCCCACAAGATTTTTTTTTTATAGAATGAATGTAAAAAATACAAGAAATAAAAAATAAATTAATATAAATTTTATTAGTTTATCCTTTTAATTTTGGTAGTATTGACGATAAAAAAAATTATAGAATATTTTAAAAGTATGAAAATATTATAAATTGTTTTTGTTTCTCCACTAATTTTTTTTTTTTTTTGGATCTGTCACTCGATCAGACCAATCCCCAATCCGGAAACATGATAGTGAAACCTAAAGGAAAGGATATATATTTCCAATTATGCTAGCTATAAGATGTCACATTGTCACCCATAAAACCCAATAAAGGGATACACCAACAATAATACAAAATCTAGATCTTACATAAAAAAAAGTAAATGCTAGTGAGGAAAACATAGTAACATTATTTTATTCCGCTGTTTCGAAGCTTTATTTATCTACTCACAATTTACCTAATGATCACCTAAAATTTGTATGTGCAGCTTCCATCATCACTTCTGGCTGTTGGATCATAGTTTTCTGCAGTAGGGTCAGTGCAACCTTCAGGGACAGGAACATGAACTTGTTGAGCTCCTGGTCCTGCAACCAAACAATTAAGGCAACCTTTATTTAGTCTTGTTCATCCTAAATATTTCCATAATAATATGGAAGTCAAAAGCAGTTTTCCTTTTTCCATCAAGGGCATCATGATCAAAGGTCTAACCATAGAAGTATCCAGTCTTGATGGCATCATCATTTGCATCTCCAAGTGCAGCCTCACTGAGATATTTGTCAGCCAATTGAACCCTCTTCATATTCTCTTGCTCTTGGACAAGCATGTTTCCATAATCGAGGAGCTTGCTAAGAGTCATCTTTGGTTGCTCAAAAGTTGGAGGTCCCTCCTTTGAGTTCACCAGCTTTTTCCCAACATTCTCCACGCCAACACCATAAATCCACTTCCTGACTTAATCATCATAGACTCTGGCCCTCAAGGGACCGAAGAAGTCCACATAGAAGTGCATCAAATAATTGATTATTCACATTTCATCCATACAATCTTATAGCAATGTCTTAAATTTCTATGGTTAATGAAAATAAAGAATTAGCAAATAGATTGAGGCATGACCTACCAATAGATTGTCCAGGGAAGGAATCAACAAGCTTGATAATATCCTCCTTAGGAACACCATCTGTTCTGAAAATGCCTTGGCAGACACCAATCCTGTCATCCCGAGTAGGCGCCCAATAGAACTTCTCCATACGTCCATCACGAATGAGAGGAGCATACAATGTTGAGAAGTCATTTCCAGTGACTATGATTGGAACACGGGGATTCTCCTCTTTGTTGTACATGCCAGGAAGTTGGACATTGGTTGGGTTGTCAGCAATGTTCATGAGGGTTGCATTCACCATCTGGTTGTTGACTGTGTATTGAGTGGTTCCACCAAGCCTACCAGCTCCTGCATCAAGGTCATTGATGAAGAGACAACACATTTTTCCTTTTCGGATAATGTCTGCCGCCTCGCGGTACCTTTGCCTAATCAACTTTGCAGGCTCTCCAGCATTTCCACTTTCCAATTCTCCCGCACTCATCATTATGGGGCTGAATTCAAAGACAATAGACCAATGAGTTAATGCACTTTTGGATTGTAGTTTGTATGTCCCAAACCATGGTATGGAGAGAGTAAATTGAGTTTCATCCACAAATAACATGTTTATCAAAAATAACATGAGTTGTATTTGAACATGATTTTGTGTTCCAAACCATAGAAGGAGAAGTGAAACAAAATTGCCTTTCAATTAGGCAAAACCATGTTTTGTAAACCATAAACTGAACACATTCTTAGTAATTGAGTATCAATTTCATCTTGGATGCACCTTAGCCTAAACAAAATTTGGAATCTTTTTCCTTTAAGTTTTCCGAATTGGGAAAAATACACATTGGAATGAATTAAACTTACTTGATGCCCATCTTGGCAAAAACAAGCTCACATTGAAATGATTTCCCCTGACCTTTGCCTCCCCAAATACCCAAAATAAGAGGAACCTTAATATTTGGCAAGTTCAAAAAGTTCTTAGTGATGTGAACAACAATCTTGTCCATAAATGCAGGAGCAATATAGAAGCCATCCATGGTGTTGTCCAAATTGTACCTGAAAAATAAGTCACATTAACATTCAACAAGTTCACACAATGCAAACTATCAAAACTTGAGCAAAATTGAGTTCAAATTTAAACCAATAACTTACTGGCGAAGACCGGTACTGATATAATCATAGGAACTCATGACAGCATAGTGAGTGCCACTTTCCATGGGAGCTTGGAAGAGAGTGTCCACCATTCCCTTCCCTCTAGTGATATCTTGTTGGTCATCTGAAGTGTCATAGGCAAGTCCACCCCATCTATCCTTTGAAGTTTGCTTCTCCTCATCATACTCAATCTGTGCAGAAACCTTGAAATTCCCACTCACACTCCTCTGGCTTGAACTCACTGAATTGACTTTCTTCAAATTTGTTCCATAGAATGCTGAGCTTGTCACTCCACTACTAGAGCCATTCAGTTTCAACTTCACCAAATATAACCCCAATGAACCATTAACTCCAAATTGAATTGCAAGATTCATGCTTCGAAACAAATTGGAACAAACCCAGATAGGAAATAAAAAGACCAAATAAATATTTGATCACCGAAATTCAGAAAGACCTCACGATCAGGACGACAGATCTAGAAATTTTTCTTAGTGAAAGGCAAAAAATAATTTATATTATTCAGTGTCAATCCAACAGTAAATAAGACCTAAAATAAATTTTAAGAATTTTTTCTCTTTAAATTAGAGAGTTATATATTAGGTCTTTTTGCTAATATATGTGACTTTTTTTGTTAATATATATGTTGCCTTTTTTGCTTTATAAAAACTAATAGAATTTTCTTTTCAAATGAGAGAGTTATATATGTTTTGCTCTTGGGTTGACCCTGATAATATTTTCAAAAAAAATATCAGAAACTTTTCCAAAATATATAATGTTACATGACAAAAGAAATCTAAAATACTTAACTTTTTACAAATTATAATTATTTGTACACATTTTCTTACTTTAAAAATATTCTGTGATTTTTTCGTTCTCAATAGTATAAAAAGTTAAAAGAATAAAGTAATAAAATTAGTATAAAGTTGTTTTTTTATTTATTTCTTATACTTTTAAAATTTAAGGGGGCATTATGAGGACATATATTTTATTACACATATACAAATAAAAAAAAAATTGTGATAGCAATTGGCTCCACAATCTAATATGTGCATATGCCACTATAACATGACTTATACATAGTATCAAATAATACCAATATCTATATTAAGTATATTCTTATTTTAGATTTATTCGATTTTTTTTTATCTCATTTCATTCATTAAAAAAAGGTTGATTTTCTATGGATATGTATTTATATATATAGAACTTTGATATATTAATTCTAGTAGGTTGCCTTGGACTCAAACCCAGAAGTAGTTGGATAAAATAGTCGGGATGAAGTAGATAATTTATTCTTTAATCAAATTTAACAATAAAACAATAAAAAATCCCTCTCCGATCCTGCTTGCATTTTGCAACTGCTCATGATTTTATATATATATATACACACACGGTAAGTGTTTCAATCCTAATCCTTTTTTCTTGGAAATCTAACGGTGCATATTTATTTAATTAGTATAGTATGTCATGCGACTTTCTTTCACTATTCCTCCTTTATTTCTCTTACCACCTTACCCATCGTATGCTTTGCAAAAAAAAGAATTGAGGTAATACAAAATCGTGCAACCCTTTCTCGTTGTTTCTATTACGTATCATATGCTTTGCAAAACATATACGTGTATTCTGTCCCTCCCTGCTAAAAAAGCCTGAGGCGGTGTCGGCATACCAAGTGCTCACCCACTGATTTAATCCCATTCAGTTTTTTATGTTCGTTACCCGATATGCTTTTTGTTTTAATATCTTATTTTATAAAATTATAGCATTGCAATTTAAATTTTTATACTGATATGTATATGATTAATATATCAATTCAAGTTCACTAATGAAACTCAAACAACCTTCGTAATTAATCCTCTTTTGATCTTATATATAAATACAGTATTTGTTGACATGCTATAAATATATAATAGTCCTTTTTCTCAGTGTCTTTTTGTTTCGAATTTTGTAGAGATAAATTGCTAATATTTCTTTTGAACAAAAATTGGTACAAAAACAACTAATAATAGATGAGAATTGTGCATCACAAGAATTTAAAGCCATTGACACGGTACTCGAAGAAACATAAATCTGCCCTCAAAATGCCATACCATGCAGATGCTCCAAATGACGAAGAGAAATTAAATATTGAACCTTGTCTCAACAATTTTAAGTAAGTTTGGTTGTAATACTGAGGTGGGGAGTTATATTTGAGGGAGGTTGGTCGTAAAACAAAGGAGGAAGAGTAAAAGAAAGGCACGTGACATACGATGCCATATAAATATGCACCTTTAGATCTACGGGATATAAAGGATTAGGAATGAGAGTAAGTCTAAACACTTAATCCTGAAGTAACTGGATCCCTATACTAAAAACATGAATCAAAATTATTTTAAGTGAAACAAAATATATTCTAATTAAAGATGAGACCAAAGTTTGAACAGTTTAGTATGTGTGACATAATAAGGGAGGGAAAAACATAGTACCTGTGCAATGTTAACGGCTCCAACAGTTGGTACTGATGAGGCTGCCATTGTGTTGTTGGAGTGTTGAAGTGAAAAAAGGCAATATAAAACAAAGTGTTTTTGGATTGAATAGCTGAGGGAGAGAGAGAGGTGAGAGGGCACTTTATACTGTGATGAGTGTGGCAAAAGTAACACAGGAAAATTTGTGGATTGGCTTAAGAAATTATCAACAGCCACACAAGTGGGGTTGGTTTGGTTGTGTTGTGGTATTATTATTAATACGTGGCTTTTGGTGACATGGACATTGGTTTTGGAATGTGGTTTTTTAGTGTAGTGTGGACTTAGTTTAAGAACAAAATGGAGGCTTCTGGGAACTGAAGTTGTGTGAGGTTTGAGTTGCACCTTCTCCCTCCTGTAACACCCCGTAGGCCTCCGGTGCGTTAATATTAATAATATCAGTTTAGCGCATGATAAACATAAAATAGTACTTAGCGGAAGTATAGAATCGTTTTTCTTGATTCATTATGTATGAATTAACAAAACTGTAAAACACAACTATATGACATCATACTACACAGCCCCTGCTGATCCAGTTCCTTAATTCATGTATTAAAAGCCAGACAAATTAATTATACAGGCAGATAACAGATATAAGATAATTATACTCAGGGAAACGTCACATATCATATATAACAAAGGTCTGTGCATCTATATATCATTGTCCATAATTCACACCACACATACCGTGGTGGTACAAAAGAATATTAGTCCTCCATGAGGGGGTACAGAACTATACATCAAAATAAAATCAAAAAGAGCCATCCAGCTCCTACGTCAAGCAGCCGAGTCTCAACTGGGCCTCCTGCCCTGAGACTGCTCTTCTCTGCCAGAAATATCACCTGAAATCATGTAAGTCCCACACGGGGTGAGATAACATATCTCAGTAAGCTCAGGGTTCTTGGGAAATCATTCCCACCCTGGCCCACACATTCACAATACATAAACAAGTAAATAGAGCATACATGGCCCACTGGCCTTAACATACCATAATCATCATCACAATCAGACCTATGACAGGTGGCAGAGCTCCTCAATGCCTGGCGGAGCTCCTCAACGCCCAGAATACACGACGGAGCTCCTCAACGTCGGTATTCTTCTATTGGCCAACAGATATCTCAAGCACAGCACAAACATCAAATGCAAATGCATACAGTCTCAATACAAGTCATATCACAGCCAATGCATGCATCATGAATCATGACCAACACTCCCTTGGAGTGTGGTGTGCAACCAAAGCGGGAATTCATCCCCAGGGAACACTGAACTTACCTGGTAAGGTTTCAGCTCGTAATTCCTTCCCAGGTCTGTGGCTTCCACCGCCAACAGTCTCAGAATCAATGCCTAATCAAGGCATAAGTAATTGCATATCAAAATCCATGTCACAAACATTCAATCACAGAATGTATCAGATCACAAATCCCCTATCCTAGGGTTTTATTACAGTTCTGCCCACACAAGGCTTTTTCTCGGATCATACAAGTTAATCAAAACTATCATCAGGCCCTTGAGTCACCACGGACTCAAAACATATCCCATTCCTAATACATGGCCCAAAATTCAGAATACCATAAGAACGGTCTGGCCCTTAACCCAGACATCATTCCACTGGCCTCTCAGGCTCAACACAATCTAATTAAGGCTCTGGCTTATCAAAAAATCATCAACAAGTGACTCTACACAAGTCACACAGGCATATACAGAGCCGAGATTCAAAGTTATCAAAATCACAAACTGAAAGCTAATCCTTCATCTATACATTGCCCTGAACAAGTTCCTCTACTGCACCCTGGGCTAATTCTAGCCCCAATTCGTATGGGTTACTATTCATGGAACCCCTCAGAGTCAAAATTAAACGGAGAAACGTGAGTCCCTTACCTCAGTGACGACTCAGAAACCCTCAGGACAGCCTTCTCAAGCTTTAGTGTCCTTCTCACGCTGTGGTTTTCGCCAAAACTCAGGTTCTCTGAGTTTCTCCTCTGAGAATTCACTTCTCACTCACAAAAAGGGTTCAAGAGCAGGAAATGAAGGATTTAAGCTCTCTAATTCTTTCTCTCAAGTTTCTCAGCGAAAATCAAGTGTTTGGGCTAGTATCTAGGGTCCCAGAAAGCTTGGAACTGACATTAATGGAGGTTTGGAGGTCCAAGGAAGAAGAAAAGCTTTTTCCCTTCCATTTTTCGAGTTTTGACCCTTTTATACTCAGCCTACCCGAGGTCTGGCGCGACCCGCGCCAGCCCCGACGCTACTCGCGCCACTATGGCGGTGCTGGTGGCGTGACTCGCGCCATTACCGCACCAATCGCGTGGAACTCCAGAGACCTTGGCGCTAACCGCGCCACTCTGGCGCTGATCGCGCCAAACTCCAGGGCTTGTGGCGCCACTCGCGCCACCTTGGCGCTAATCGCGTCAAGCTCCAGAGACTGTGGCGCTACTCGCGCCAACCTGACGCTACCCGCGCCATCTTCCAGAGGACTTGGCGTTGATCGCGCCATCCTGGCGCCATCTGCGCCACACCCCTGTGTTGGCTTTCTGAGGTGAATCCCCGCGCTGTCGCGCGGGGTATGGTGCCAACCATGCCATAACGTCGGGTTATCACACCTCCACCACTAATATTTGACAATTTTATAGCTACAAAATTGTGAAGAAAACAGAAAAGGCCAAAATTAATACAATTCCGCCTGGAGAAAACTAGATTTTGTCTCACTTTAGTAGTGTTTTTTTTTTCTTAACAAAAAACGGGTTTAAAAAAAATTAAAATTTAGAAACTAAACTAAAAATTAATTTTAAGTATTTTTTAGAAATTAAAAGCTATTAAAAAGTTAAAAAAAACTTTATCTTATAATTATTTGTTTAATTTAAATAAATGGACCCTAAAATTGTCTAGAGGCAAATAAGTGCAAACATTTTTAAGCAAAATGTTTGATATTAATGAAATACAACCAGCTCAAACCTATTTCCATATATTCTTTATCTATAATATATTTTGAGCGCATAATTGTTAATTAAATATACTAACAATTCAAATTAATAATTTTATTTTCTACATCATCTAGGCATAAAATTATGTGTGTAGGATTATAACAGCATTAGTTTTTTATGTGTGCTTGCCGTATACGAGGATCTGGTAAAGGAATTTGCTATTATCCTTTACAACTTTTTTATTGGCCTCTGCAAATTTAAAAAACTCATGGAAAAAACTTTTTTACTCCTCAGTTCATACCCCAACAACCCTTCTCCTCTATTTTCTCTCATGTAATGGAATCATGATTATGTTGTGTTCTCGATACAAGGGATACTTACAAAATTCACAACCAAAATATTTTTTCTTGTTGATTTTGTATGCAAAAATATGTTTTTGTTATTGATTTTGTACACATAAACATATTTTCGTTTTAAATTTTGTACGAACTTTCTATATAACAATGAAAATACATTTCCATTGCAATACGTAGAAAATCCACAACGGAAACATATTTTCACTATAGCACAAGGGGTATGTACAAAATCCACAACGGAAACATATTTCTATTGTAGATTTTGTACACGGAAATACGATTTCGTTGTTGATTTTGTACATGAAAACATGTTTTTGTTTTACATTTTGTACGAAACTTCTTATATAACAATAAAGATACGAAAATATTTTTTGTTGTTACTGCACACTAAATAAAAAATAGAAACAAGTTTTTGCGTACAAAATTAACAATGAAAACGTGTTTCCGTTTTGTACTTTGTTTACGTATCCTGTATTACAATAGAAACATGTTTCTATTGCAGATTTTATATACAATTATACAATAAAAATATGTTTTCATTGTATAGACATTTTTAGGAATAAAAAAGTTTTAACCACTTGATTGGTCTCATTAACAATAATGTTGGGACCAAATGAAAAAACTCTCAGGTAAATTATGTATGTCATACATAGTATAGCTATGTGATTATTACATTTGATCAACGGCTTTTTTTTTTTTTTGGTCTTCTTTCTTTGCGGTTATGGTATATTTAGGTGACATATCTTCACTTAAATATGGTGTAACCAATATTAGCGAAGTTCCCAGTTTTGCATTCTTGTGCTTTTTGTACTTGGGCAGTGGTATTTCTTATACCACTTTTAAGAAATTGATTTATTTTGGCTGATAAACAAAACTCAAGATATAAAAAAGTAAATATTTAGCAAATTAAGTTCGCTTTGGTTGGGAGATAACTATGAACTCAACCACCCATATTATGCTAGAAAAATCTATATCGAGAGCTTCACCTGTTAAAACACGAAGGTGTTTTCATTTTATTTTTCTTGTTTTCATTTTTTTATGGCTGAAGGTGAAGCTATTACACTAGATGATAAGATAGAGGAATGAAGATGAATTGTTTATTTTAATTTTATGAATCTGATAATTTCACATAAATTTAAATACTTAATTAATACAAAAATTTACTTTAATGATAAAGGTGTTAAAGTGAATGTTTAACTTAATTTTATGGAATAATGCTTAAAAAATATATTATTTAATTCACTCTAATACTAATATTGTTAAAGTGAGTATTTAATTTTATAGGTCTTACAATATTTAAAAAATATTATTTTTTATATAACTATTTTAAATAACAATTACTTATATAAATGATAGTACTTATATAAATAATTTCATATCATCTACTTAACCAAAATACTTAAAATTAAGCAATTTATATAAGTATCCATGCTCTAATATGTGTTTTGTCCCATTTCGTTGGAGTGCACGTTTAGATCAATAGATTTCGTTATAGAATAAATGCTTCTGCATTTGTACCATAGTGTCTTAAGTGTTTTTTTTTTCTTTTACATAAAATGATTTAAGTCCTTAAATCTCTCCGTAATTTTTAGTTTTGTCAGTTTTTTTTTTTTACTAAATAGTCTGGTAATATTATAAATCAATGCAGTTTAATATAAATAGTAAAAGTAAATCAAAAGCTTGAATATTTAATAAATTGAAATAAAAATTATCGTATTTTTTAATCAAAATTTGGATGATTTTTAAAATTCAACCTAAAATGAACTTATATACACATATAACTTGATTTGTGAAAATAACATATCATTTGTGTATATAAGTTGATGTTTATTTTTTTTATTTGTAGAAATCAAAGATAATGTCACGAGTTTACAATAACTCATCATCTTTACTCAACCAATTAAATTAGACTATCTTGATATATAAGTTGATGTTTATGAAATAATCATACAAAGTTATTTTCTTAATTTTATTATTAAATAGCCCTTAATATTCTAATATTTTTACTATTTTATAATTTAATTATTTTAATTTTGTTATTTCTTGTTGTTTATATAATTTCAGTTTTATGTTTTATACTAAAAAGTAAGTTTTAAAAATAATTTGTAAAAAAAAACAATAGAAAAATACTATAACATAAGATATGGCAATATAAATCTACTGCAGAAGTAACAATTCAATGCATGAGAAGTTGAGTTTTTTTTTTTTTGGGGGGGGGGGGGGGTTATATTTCGAAAATTTTAACATACTGTTTTTTATTATTATTCGGATAAGATTTTTTATTATATTTCTTATGTATTTGGTGCTTTATTTAACATATATTGTTCCCCCCAAAAAAATAATTAAAAACATAGTAAATCAAATAATCCATTCAATTCAAACTGTAAAAATATATCAAATTAAATTGTATTTAACGTTGCATTCAAACGAATCCAAACTGAATAATTATTTACTGTATTTGATATGATTTTTTTTTTCATATGAATTATGCACACTAAAACCAACAGCATTCGGACCTATCATCACCGACATAACCATAAAAAAGATTATTAAAAAAGCGTGAGCCGTTATTAAAACATTATAAAGTTGATGATTCCCACCAAGAATTTGATCGCTAGGTCGTGCTAATTCCATATGAATCAATACGGAGAAGCATGTGCCCATCACTCCAGCAATGGCACCGAAGATGAAACATAGAGTCCCTATATCCTTGTGGTTAGTGGAGAACGGCCATCGGACCGGATTTAAACCAACAGCATTCACATACTTTTTTATAAAAGTTTTGTCATTTCTAAAATTTCAAATAATTTGTCAATTATAAGGGTTTTTTTTTTTTTGTAAGAGTCAATTATAAGTTTGAATTCATTGCATGCAAGGAATCTGTTACGAATAAAAGATATCCTTTATCCTAGCAATTCAAATATTCAACAAACTTCCACTAACCTACTATCATAACCACCAGAAGATAGAGGATATAACTGCTATCTTCTAGTTATCTACATCTCCAAATATCCCGGAAGAAGATATTGGACTTCAACCGTCTGTCGTCAAGGTCCAGGTTAGAATCCTATAAATAGAGCCTACACCATGGTGAAAGATACACACAATTTTAACTCTCTCTTTCCATTCACACGACACACACTGCACGCCAAATCGTGTTATGAGTTAATGCTGCTGTTGTGATCTTCTTCTTCCTTAAGTTGCTTCAATCTCATAAGCTTCTTAAGAGAGAGAGAGCCTGATCCTACATAAAATCATCCAACACCACTTGTTGGACATTTCTGTTCTCTCAGAGCAGAACAGTGGCGCCGTCTGTGGAGACGATAAACTTCGAATCCCACCAACTCACGATGGTTAACACCAGAAGGCACCAGATGGCTAGGCGTGAAGAACCACCCAGGAATCCGAACCAGGAGAATGTGGTGGTAGAAGATGCACTCTCCCATACGGCCTCATCCTGTGCGGGACCAGCAGCGCACGCGCCGGGCAGCCCACGACCAGAAGAAGAGCCTAGAACCTCTCAGCGTTTCATTCAAAATGCTCTCCAGTCCTTATTGGCTCGAATAGAGAACCTGGAGAAGCGTTACGAACTCCAACGACAGGAAGATATTCAGCGATTAATCACTCAGTTGGAGGAACGCAGTACCAGATGAAGAGAGGAAGAACGTCGGCAGAATGCCGCCCACCTGGAACGCAATGCGGAGACCGAGCAACTCCATGCAACAACTAGGAGGCAGAGACCGGAGACATCGGCCCGCACTGCTGGAACCGGCAATAGGGACCCAACCGATCATTCTGAGCAGGGAAGAGTATCTCGTTCTCATCACGAGGCACTTCACCTTTCCTCGGCCATGATACCAGATTCTGCTAAAGAAAGACCGAGGGGAGAGATCATCCGTCACCCCGGCCAAGGCGATGGTACATATCGGAGAAAGTACCGTCGGGGTCATCAAAATAATAGCCCGTTCGTCGACCGAATAGTGGATGCTCAGTTCTTGGAAGATTTCGACTGCTCGTTTTTGTCCAAATATGACGGAAGCAGGATCCACAGGTACATATCGACGAGTTTGACATGCAGATGTGCGTTTGAGGTATTGACGAACCCATCATTTCACGAATTTTTGCTACCACTCTAACTGGGGCAGCCCAAACCTGGTTTCACTCCTTGTCGCCACGGTCCATCCATAGCTTCGAAGATTTTGGCCAGAAGTTCTTGCTAAATTTTGCAACAAGCAAGAAGCAGCTAAAATCCGAGTTTGCCCTGGGAAAGATACGCCAGCAGCGCGGGGGAAACGTTGCAAAGTTACCTGGATCGATTCAAGGAAGTCGCGTTACAAGTCCAGGGTTTGGAGGAAAAAGTGCACGTCCATCTCATTTCAGCCGGGCTCTACGGGTCTTCCTGTCTTGCCAAATCAATTTATAAGGATCCTGTGAAGTCTCTAAACGAGTTCAGGGTCCAATCTAAAAAATATTTGGAGTTGGAGCAGATGGAAATCGATAACTCAGTTTCGAGGGAAAACAAAAAGCCCTCATCGCCAAGGAATCAACGTCAGGATAATCCACAGCTCGGACAATTCAGTCGGCATCCGTCGAATACCCCGATAGGCCAACCTCCACGAAGCATCCCTGACCTCGTTTCAGGCCTGGGAGATTCGAGTTGAAGTTTGACAAGTATGCTCTGCTGAATGCTACGCGTGGTTAGATATGGAAGGAGGTAGCTTTTACCGAGATGAGGAAAGTCGACCGACCTCCTCCCATAGTAAGAAGAGAAGGGCTGGATTATTCCCGGTACTGTGATTTTCACAACGGACCGGGACATACGACTGATCAATGCTGGGAGCTCCGAGATGCAATAGAAAGGTTCATGCGTGAAGGCAAGTTGCGCCAATATGTGATTCGAACTCAGGGGCACCAAGGCAAGAGAAAGGCCCAGCAGGAGAATAAGCAACGAGATGACAAGAAAAGCAAGAAAGACGAGGAGTTCCTAGAGCCCGAGTTCGAATGCAACGTCATCACAGGAGGAATGGGAGGAGGAGGCGACACAGCCAACCAGCGGAAGAAGTACCTCAAGGAAGTGATATCCGTAAGGGATAGGCCGAGATTCAAGGAAAGCGGCGACGGAAATACCAAGAAAGTCGTGTACCCGCTAATCTATTTTACCGAGGAAAACTTGAAGGGAGTAGTACCCGGTCATGAGGATGGTCTCGTCATAACGGGAACCATGGCCAATTTCCGGGTCAAGAGGATATTTGTTGTAACGCCTCTCTTTGCTCTCTCGTGCTTGATTGATTTTAGATGAGATTTCGTTTCCACTTTGTATTTGAATGATTTTAGTTGTAAATTTTTTCACGGAAAATCTTTTTCTTCTTGCTCTGATTTTTCCTTTCGTTTATAACATAGACGATTTTCCCTCACCGCAGTTTATACAAATACAGTTCATCAATACAAATTAGAATATAAAACAGTCCATGTTACATGTCCATAAATAAACGGTCCAAATACATATCATAAGTCACAAAATAAAAATTACAACATCTTTACTTCATCTTCAATTTAACATCCATACACATCTTCAATCCAACATCCATGCTCAGCTACTACTGTTCATCTGCTCGCCTAAGTAAATTAGGGTCATCACAGGTGTCAACCACAGATTGAATAAAACATACATAATAGAATATATACGTAGAGAGTAAAATAACAACACATGGTTTCACCCGCAGATTAAATTAACCCAACTACCCAGTACATGAATTAATTCAGACAATATACTCATCAACAGATATTCCACATACTTATCATGTAATGCATAAAATGCGTGCCCATCCTTTTATATGATGCATGACTGAGATCTCAAGTTATTAAATCATCATCATCAGTGGCCACAGTCAGATAGCCCCAATCACTGGTCCAGAACTTGCACGATCAGTCAGGGTGTCACAGTGGTGCACAAGAAAGTCACCACACTACATGTGATCATCATGGGTAGCGTGAGTTCCCCACTGCCGAAGCACCCCCAGCTCAGACTCCTCATTGTCTAAACGCTCGCACTCAGTTCCTCTAACTATCTGACAAACAACTCTACGGTTTAACCCCCGCAAGGCAATAACTTCACGGTTTAACCCCCGCAAGGCATATGCATATGAAAAATGCATGAATGATTTAATTATTCTTCTTCTCATACCTCTTTATAGCATAGGCTTTTTAAACAACACGTAAAGCTTAATTTAATTATCACATAAAGCTTTACACAACAATCTCAGCTTACAGCCATAGTTCAACACAACTCTGGAATCCATAAATAATCACAACTCCTTTAACAACACAAGGATTCCAATCTTTCATCATCAGCACATCTTAACTCATTTCTTATACAACATTCCAAGTTCATCCAAGTCATAAAACCATTAATTAACAAGTATATAGAATTACTTGACACTCATGCAATCATTCATAACTTTTGCTAAAGCATTTAACCATACAAACATACTTCAAATCCATCAATAAAGATTCACACCAACATATTTAATTTATGGTGACCAATGATCAAACACATGGTATACAAACTCAAATTCATAGAATACTTGAAAGAAAACTACGTAACATTAATTCTTTATTGGATTCAACATATATAATTCTAATAAACATGTTCAAGGGTTTGAATAACACTTTTATTAAGACTTTTAGTAAACTTAAAACACTTTTAATAACATCAGTCATTAGATAACTTTCATTTTAAATCAATCTTTTCTCAAATAATTAGAGTACATATAGAATTAAATTATTTTAGTCTTTACTTATTAAGTTTCATTCAAGTAATTCACTCAAAGGTTCCTTGATTGGACCAAATTAAATCACTTAAATCAAATAACAATCTTTAGTTCTTTAAGTTAATCTATCAAACCCTAATCTACAAAACTTATTCAATATCAAAGAAAGATTAGTATTCAAACTTAGTCTACCATAAACTTCCCCATACCTTTCTTGCCTTTAGAATTTGATCACCTTTGCTTCTTTCTCCTTGATTCCCACGTGATCTTT
>PYAF01004696.1:119123-165698 GCA_007407185.1 Glycine tomentella | reverse complement strand
GAAATTGTTCAAGGATATTTTGGTAATTTCTCCTAGTAAATATCTTACTAAAATATCTAGGGATACATTGGTCATTTCCAAAATTGTCCAAGGCAAAATTGTCATTTTCACCCTAGGGACATAAGTGTCATTTCTGAAATTGTTCAGGACATTTCTGTAATTGTCACTCTAAGGGTATTCTTGGTCATTTCTAAAATGTACAGGGCATTTTTGTCATTTTGTCCTAAATTTTTCTACTGCCTCTTATTAACATTTTATTCTAGTAATTGACTGTAATTCCCAAAATTTTGGGGCATTACATTTGTTGACAACGGTAGTTCAGCCGACATCATTAACTGGAGCGCGTTTAAAAAGATGAATCTGAAGGAGGAAGATCTAAAGCCATGCCAAACCATGCTGTACGGTTTTAATGGAAAAGGCACTGGCCTGAAGGGGGCCATCGACCTTCAGCTCACATTGGGGACGAAGGAAGGCTTTAAGTCAGAAAGGCTTACGTTCACAGTTGCTGAATTCCCGTCCCCTTACAACATTATCTTGGGCAGGCCCACATTCCATAAATGGGACATACTGATTTCCACCAAGCACCAGAAGATGAAGATGATCGAGCACCTCGGCAAAGTCATTACAATTTGCGGAGATCAAAGAGAATCCAGGCAGTGCTACTACAACACGATCAGAGAAACGGAGGGAGGCCCGTCATCCCCACCTCGGATTTGGCAGGGAGAGCTATCAAACTCTTGGATTGAGACCCACTCGTCCCGAAAGCCAATCAATCTGGTAGAATTGGATATGCGGGATGTTGAGGAATGGAGACCAGAGCCGGTGGACGAGCTTGAGGATGTCCAGATCGGCAGCTCTCCACAACAAATCACGAAGATCGGTAAACAGTGCGATCCTGAAACCAAGGGCAAGTTAATCCAATTCCTAAGGGAAAATCAGGACGTGTTTGGCTGGAAGGCTTCCGAGATACTTGGAATCAAGCCTACCTTTTACTGCCACAAATTGGCAATGTACCCCGGCTTCAAGCCAGTAGCACAAAAGAACAGGAAGCTCGGCCCGGATAGAAGGCAAGCTCTGACAAAACACATTGAAGAGTTGTTGGAGGCCGGGTTCATAAGGGAGATACAGTATACAACATGGCTTTCCAACCTGGTAATGGTGAAGAAATCCAATGGAAAGTGGCGAGTCTGTGTCGACTACACAGATATGAATAAAGTTTGTCCCAAGGACTTGTATCCGATGCCGAGTATCGACCAGCTTGTAGATAACTCGGCTGGTTTTCAGTTTTTATCGTTTATGGACGCTTACTTTGGGTATAACCAGATACCCATGCATCCAGACGACAGAGAAAAAATGGCATTCCGGGTATTGATGCGAATTATTGCTATGATGTCATGGCCTTCGGCTTAAAAAATGCTGAGGCAACTTACCAGTGGATGATGAATAAGGTCTTCTCGGAACAGATCGGGCGTAATATTGAAGTATATATCGACGACATGATCACGAAGACACTGGCGGCCGGGGACCATATCCAAGATCTGGAGGAAACTTTCCAGAAGCTTAGGCAACATAGCATATGCTTGAAACCGCTAAAGTGTGCTTTCGGGGTAAGAGCCGGGAAGTTCCTGGGTTTCATGTTGACTCACAGGGGAATAGAGGTAAACCCAGATAAATGTAAAGCTGTCTTGGACATGCAGTTTCCTTCTAATAAAAAGGATCCAATAGTTGACGGGAAGGTTGGCTACCTTAACCCGATTTCTTCCGAAATCTGCAGAAAAGGCCCTTCCTTTCTTCAGGTTATTGAAGAGGGAAGCAAGCATAGGATGGAACTCGGCGTGTGAAGAGGCTTTTCAGCAGATCAAGACGTGTTTGGCTTCACCTCCAGTGTTGACGAAGCTCGAACCGAGCGAGACACTTGTCCTGTATCTCTCAGTTGGGAAGGAGGCCATCAACGCTGTATTAGTCAGAGAAGTGGGCAAGACTCAGTTGCCCATATATTTCGTGAGTCGAGCTCTAAAAAACTCAGAATTACGATACCAGAAACTCAAAAAGGTGGCCTTTGCTTTACTCACCACGGCAAAGAGGCTTCGCCCATATTTTCAGAGCCATACCGTCGTTGTACGAACAAATCAGCCCATCTGGCAAGTGTTACACAAGCCGGATTTAGCAGGGAGAATGATGAGTTGGGCCATCCAACTATCCGAGTTTGATATCCAGTATGAAGCCCGTCACACCATCAAATCGCAAGCTTTGGCCGACTTCATAGTAGAACTAACCCCGACATCATTCGCCCAGCAAGAGGATAGGGTGTGGAAAGTCTATGTCGACGGTTCATCTAATGCTAAGGGAAGTGGAGCCGTGATCATTGTCGAAAATCCTGACGGTGTATCTCTTGAGCAATCATTACAGCTCAATTTTCTGACTTCAAATAATCAGGTGGAGTACGAAGGATTGATCGTCGGGGTGAAGCAGGCCAAGGAGCAGGGTGCGTCGAGGGTCAACGTTTTCACTGACTCACAGCTTGTTTCCGCCTAGATCGAGGGAAAGTATCAAACCAAGGGCCCTTTACTAGCCAAATACCTGGCTAAAGTAAAGGAGATCATGGCAGAGTTTGATGAAGTAGGGATTGTGCATATCCCAAGAGAGGAGAACACCCGAGCCGACATATTATCAAAGTTGGCTAGTACAAAAGGAACTGGGAACCACAGGACGGTTATTCAGCAGGAGCTCGCCCAGCCGACATGCATCATGGTCATATTGGCTGCTGAGGACAGGAGGAGGCCCATCATAACTACTTAGAGCAAGGGGTTGTCCCGGATGAGGGTCTGGAGGCAAGGAGGTTAATCCGAGATACGGCGATGTATGTGATTATTGATGGTGAACTGTACCGCCGAGGCATCCACACTCCGCTTTTATTATGCCTAAGTTCGGATCAGGCCGAGTACGTGCTCTCGGAAATACATGAGGGGATTAACGGTCAGCACATGGGAGGAAGAGCTTTAGCATTAAAAGCTCTTCACGCAGGATACTTCTGGCCGACTATGAAGGCAGACGCAGCAGAGCACGTTAAGAAATGTGACAGCTGTCAGAAACATGCGAAAATATTGTGGATCCCTCCATCTGAGCTTAGTTTGATCACGACTCCATGGCCTTTCTATAAATGGGGCATGGATCTCTTAGGGCCATTTAAAGCTACAGAAGGCCAAATGAGATGGCTGATAGTGGTCGTTGACTACTTTACCAAGTGGATCGAGGCCGAGCCGTTATCTGCTATCACCTCGGCCCGTGTTCAAAAATTCTTGGAGCGGAGCATAATAGCGAGGTTCGGAATACCAGCGGAAATTGTTACCGATAATGGGACACAATTTGCCGACAGCACGTTCAAGGCAATGATGACCGGCTTCCAAATCAAGCATCATTTTGCTTCAGTAGAGCACCCGCAGTCTAACGGCCAAGCGGAAGCAGCAAATAAAGTTATTCTTGATGGGTTAAAGAAAAGAATGCATGAAGCCGGCCCAAACTGGGTGGAACAGCTCTATTATGTACTTTGGGCTTACAGAACTACGGCCCAAACAGCTACTGGAGAGACCCCATTCAGGATGACGTATGGCTGTGAAGCCATGATTCCTGTAGAGATCGGACAATCGTCTTGGAGAAGGCAGCACATGTCTCAGATGGAAGATAATAACACTGCACTCGCTGCCGAGCTGGATTTAATAGAAGAGGACCGCCCCGTTGCCCATCGCTGAGATTTACACAGGAAGAGTAAATTGGCTCAAAGATTCAACAAAAAAGTGAAACCGAGATCTTTCGAAAAAAGCGATCTCGTATTACGCCGAGCAGACATCGGGAACAAAAATGTCCGAGATGGGAAATTAGCAGCAAATTGGGAAGGACCATACCGGGTTGTCCAAAATCTTGGGCAAGGAGCATATCTGTTGGAAACACTACAAGGCAAACAAGTCAAATGGACGTGGAACGCGGACAAGTTAAAGAAATATTTTAGCTGACAATATGCAGCCGAGAAAGTCCATGTGTTTTCCTTTAGTTGGCTTTAAGTTCGTCATTGGAATCATAGAATTTCACCATGTGTTTCCCTTTAGTTGGCTTTAAGTCTGTCATCGGAATCATGGACGCCATGTGTTTCCCTTTAATTGGCTATTGAGCCCGTCATAGGGATCATGGATTATTGTTCTCACCATGTGTTTCCCTTTAATTGACCATTGAGCCCATCATAGGGATCATGAGGGTTCATTGTGGTTTCCTTTGATAGGAATCACCATAGAAATTTTCATGTACTTCACATTAATCGATTGTGTAAACCGGGAATATGAAACCCGGGCAAATCTGTCATTGAGATCATGAACTTATAAAAATCTTCGAAGAATATTAATGAAATCCTTATTGTAAAGAATATTTTATTGTGCACAAAGTTGAGCGCTTAGTCGTGGTTTTGTATTAACTCGGTCCTGATTAGGCCGACGTAACTATTTAATCATGGATGAATCATCGGGTTTTCCAAAAGAATTACATCTACGGATTAACGTTGCGAATACATTTAACAGTTGCTAAGACGGGAACATGATCCCACAATAATCCCGACCAATGATTCGGGAAAAATAATACTCGGCCATAGAAGCCAAAATATGAGAGAAATGAAGTATTTAAATCCCGGCCGATGATTCGGGTTAAAAGAAATACTTGGCCATTGAAGCCAGAATACGGAAGAAATAAAGCGGCAAAGTAAATTGAGACTAATGAAAGTCGAGCAAATTACTTAGTGCAATAAAGTGTGCAAAATATTCAGAAATTGTTCAAAAAGAGCAAATAAAACAAATACAAGTAAAACCGGCATCCTGACCCTTCAGTTTCCGTCGTCATCCCGAGTTGGATCTTCCTCGGGCGTGCCCACCGAGCTCGGCTCCTCATCTTCGCTGTTAGACATGGTCAGCAACTGGCCATTCCCGGCATAAGACTTGAAGTGCATGCCCACGGTGTTTAGCTCGATGTCGGGGTTCAAGAAGCGAATCTGGTCCAAAGCATTGTTAAAGGAAGCTTCGGTGGACCGGGCTAGCTACGACCGAACAAACATAAGTTCGTTGAGGGTATCAGCTACTTGCTTAGTTTTATTTTCATTAATAGCAAGTAGTGGATTACACCGGTCGTGAACGTCGGCGGCCCGACCCTGGAACACGGTCAGATTCTCTTCCAACTTGGCCACAGCAGCCCGGCAAGATTCAGCCTCCGCCCGAAAAGCTTTAAGCTGGGCCTGGGAAGCCTCGAGCTCTGAAGTCAGTTTGGCCACTGACTCTTGAGCTTCTTTGGTGTCCACCCGAGACGTTTCCAGCTCTTTGGCTGAGGACGCCGCCTGTTCCCGAACCAAGTCTAGCTCCTGTTGAAGTCGCCGAGTCTCGTTTTCGGAAGCTTCAAGCTCGGTAGCCACCTTGCAAGCTTTCTTGTTCAAAGATGCTAAGCTTCCAACCAAGGTGGCAGTCTTCAAGCAAGCCAGATCCATTGAGCTCAACTCCTCCAATTTAGGATCAGAAAAAGGCACTAAGTCAGAGTACCTCTTGGGTGCCCGAGCCACTTGGAAAAATTCCTGAGTCATCCCTCTATCCCAAAGAGATCGGGGAGATAGTTGAATGTGTTCCTCGGGAGGCTCGGGCACCGAGGTAGGGGCATCAGTAGGAGCCGGGGCATCAGGAACAATGTCGATCATGGGCTCATCGGGGACGACGACGGGCACCTCGGCCATAGGAGAAGAAGGTGGAGGAACTGGAGCCTCCATAATGGGCTCAGCAGGAGTCGGGGCTAGGTCAGCACCAGCGGTAGCAGCCTTGCTCGTTCCCTCAGTCAGCTTTCGCTTTTTCCGAGATTTGAGAGCCACGAGGTGAGCGGGTCTTGGAATTGGGCGGGAGTCCATTTCGATCGCTGCACAAACATCAACAGTTAAGTTTAGCAATAAAAGAAGTCAAGTGTTCAGCTTTATCTTTGAAAGAAATTTAAACTGACCACACTGAATATAATAAGCTATGGGGGCCAAGCTTCGCGACTCTTTGTATGACATTATTCAAGCTGCAGAATTGGCATCAGAATCCGACAACTGAGTCTCGTCGGTTCGATAAAAAGCAGAAGGAAGGTCGTGATGAGTGGAAGACCAATACAATAGGAACTTCCAGGATCCCGAGGAAGAATCAGATGAGTTAGAGAAAAAAGGGTGTTGGCCGGGCTCGGCAACAACCTTAAAGAATTTATCCTTAAAGCCCTTGAAGGACTCAACGTATAAGGAAAAAAGTCGACAGTGACGGTCATTACGACCTCGGAAAGAAGTCCACCCTTTCCGGTCGACAGGTTCTCTACCTGATCGGTTAGTTTGAACAGTGAAAAAATAGAAGAATAAAGAACAAGTGCAGGGAATTTCTAGTTTTTGGCAAATAATTTCAAAGGCTTGCATAAAAGCCCAGCCATTCGGATGAATTTGAGAAGGGGCGACTTACAGATGATTTAACACCTGCATTTGGAAGTCGGTAAAGGGAAGACGAACTCCCAACCGAGTAATGATATCTTTATAAAATAAAAAGAAATCAGGATCATTCCCTTCTCGGGTGGAGCAGATAGGCTCACCCGGGCGGGGAAGGCAGATATGAAAGCCTTCTTGAACCCCGAAGGGGATTAAAGCAAGGTCCTCGGAATCCAGTACCGAGGTGTGTTGTAACACCTCATGGGTGACCCAGGGAAACCTACCTGTTAAAGCAGGGGAGAGAGTTTGAGATCGAGACCCGGTCGCGGATTCCTCAACAGTTTTGGCCCGAGATGAGTCCATAATTACCTACTATAGTAAAGAAAACAGCAATTAGTAAAGTACCTGGAAGACGAACCGTCAAGGGGCTGGGGTGAGAAGAGGTCGGAGCCGGTACGACGGAATCTTCAACAGAAGTCGGCACCCCAGCACTACGATCTAACCGGGGTGGTGGTGTATTGGTTTCTTGTGGAAGGGGCCTAGGAACCCTGATGGGGTTATGACGACACTGATCCAGTAGGTCCTTGACCTGTCTATTGAGATCCCTACTGGCTAAGTACATAAATTCCTCAACACATTCTGAACAATGTTCATATCGAATTTCAAACTCTGGCTCGGGCACGGGGCTGGTTCCAGAATTGATTGAAGAGGCATTACTTGAAGGAGTGCGAGCCCTGGGGGGTACCCTAGATTCTGAAGAAAGTATTGCTGACCTTTGATGTGATGATGACCCCAACCTAGAGGACCCTAATCTGGAAGGATTGAGAGGTTTGGGAATAGGGGCTTTTGAACTGCTAGGGTTAGAAGGAACCCGAAGCAGGGATTTTCTCTTTTCTTCTTCAGAAAGGGGAAGGCCAAAGAACCAGAATGCAGCACGGGGGGAAACCATTTTTTGGATTTTTTCTTCTTGTTCAGGAGTGTATTTCATGGTGTATATTGAAAGAACACAGAGATGTGAAAAAAGCACAAGAACTGGGGATTAAAGGAACATGCAAAAGATATTGACACTTAGGGTTTATGCGGAACAGAATGGAAAACAAGGAATTAAAATGGCAGTAAATAAAAACGTAAATAAGAAGTACCTGTAATGAAGGAAAGTTGATGGAAGGAGAATCGATAGCAAGAAATGAACGATTCAGAGAAAGCCCAAGAGAGAATGAGAGTGCAGAAGTCGCAAGCGATTCAAAGAAGACGAAAGAGAAAATGAGAGTGTTGAAGTTGCGAAGGCAAAATCGAAATAAAGCACCTTAATGAAATGAAACGGAAGGGGTACATTAAACAAAAAGAGTAACCGCCAGAATTCAAAAGTTGTGGGTAATAACTGCTGGATGTGGAAGGACATGGAAGGGATAAATGTGTCATTGACGCAAAAAGGAAATGATTACAGCGTGCAAAGAAATGACAGTTTAATCGACAAGACACGTGGTAGTTGAAAACGAGAAGTCATTCCATTCCTCGATGTTCATAGCTGTCCAGGCTATTCTGAAAAGACAAGAGATAGCTCGGCGCTGAAGTTGGTAAGGAATGACTAGTGGAAACGGTCAAAGGTTGATTACCTCGGCAAGGGGCAGATATAAAATTTACCCCGGAGGTCGATTACCTTGGCAAAGGGTAGTTTACCTTGGGTGTTGATCATCTCGGCTCGGATATTGATTACCTCGGCTCGGACTTTTCTTAAAAACGTGGTCGGCTCCATTATTAAAACATCCCGGCCACCCAGAATGCTAGATGGCCTGGCTGAGGGGCATCTGTTACGAATAAAAGATATCCTTTATCCTAGCAATTCAAATATTCAACAAACTTCCACTAACCTACTATCATAACCACCAGAAGATAGAGGATATAACTGCTATCTTATAGTTATCTACATCTCCAAATATCCCGGAAGAAGATATTGGGCTTCAACCGTCCGTCGTCAAGGTCCAGGTTAGAATCCTATAAATAGAGCCTACACCATGGTGAAAGGTACACACAATCCTGACTCTCTCTTTCCATTCACACGGCACACACTGCATGCCAAATCGTGTTGTGAGTTAATGCTGTTGCTGTGATCTTCTTCTTCCTTAAGTTGCTTCAATCTCATAAGCTTCTTAAGAGAGAGAGCCTGATCCTACATAAAATCATCAAACACCACTTGTTGTACATTTCTGTTCTCTCAGAGCAGAACATAATCAATTCCTATGTTGTGTTTGTTAGATCATTGAACCCTTTTTGACGATGAGACTAAATCAAGCAACTTGAATATCACCCATCTTTATACAAATATTCCTAAAATGAAGTAACACAATCGGTGACGGATGGAAAAAAATTATTTAGTGGGACAAGAAAATAGTCCATTCTATTTTCATAAAGAAAATAGTCAATACTAGCTTCTACACATATCAATTTATTCTCTATTATCTCTTTATAATTCTTACCTTCACTTTTTTATTATAAAAAAAACAATTGTTTTGTGGGGGGCAATAATAGGGTTTAGGCCTTTTACTTACTCCTAATATTCCACAGGGTTAGGCCCAACGTGATCATAGAAAAAAAAAAAGAAAAAAAAAGCAAAAAAATCCAACCCACCAGACAACCTATATTTTACACCTTTGAAAATGGGTGCCAATTGCATTACGGAAATGGCTTCAAAATTCATTTCTGAAAAATTTAATAAAATTACAACTCATTTTCCATGCCTCTCTATGTGCTTCGTGTGGCCAATACACACAAGAATTTTACCAAAACACACCATATCGGTTTTAATCTTTACCAAAAAATTTCAAGCAACCAGTACCATAAAAATATAAAGCAAAACATCATATCATGAAAAGGAAAGACAAAACTGTTGGGCCACTAGGACTAGCACAACTCAATGAAGGGATTGTCTTTATACACCCAGCAAAAGTCCAATACAACCAGACGTGAATAGTGAAATTCTGAAACTGTCCTTTGTTATATGTACTTAACTTTAAGCATTGTTTGCTTTCCTCTTCACGCACATGGTCCTCCTACTGCTGTGGTTTTCTCTCGTTTGGTGGCGCACCTCCGTCTTAGCATTTTGGTTCAGCTCCGCCTCATTTGGTGGTGGTCGTTAGTCGTTCACGTGCGTTGTGGTTGATTGGTGCTCGCTTCAGCCGTCCGCCGTGAGTGCTTCTTCATCTTCGCCTTATTATAGATTATGGATATCACGGATTGTCCAATCCGTATACACCATACAGATTGCATAATCCGTAGGTTGGTTACAGATTGGTTAATCTGTAAACATCCTACGGATTACTCATTACTGATTGAGTAATCCGTAGGATGCTTACGTATTAACCAATCCGTAATGGTGTTTTTTTTTTATTTTCAATGAAATTATATGTAACTTTTAGGGTTTTATATATATTTTACAATGTTAAATAATTAGTTATTTATCAGAAAGACTTTATATTTTAGTTGTTAGATGATAGGTTCATGCAAGTGGGTACACGCTGATGCTTTCACTTGTGAGTCATATAATTTTTTTAATTTTAATGACTGCATCATCATCATGTACCTCATATATGGTCACTGCCTCCTAGTGTAATGCCAGTTAACGCTGATGATTATGACATGAAACCCGTTGGCCTTAGAATTGTATCCATGTCAATTAATAAAAGTTGTGGACTGCATAGTTTCTTAATAATATCCTAAAACATAGTGCATGCATGGAATAGGACATTGTTTGAGGATATGTTCGTGCAAGTGGGTCCTATGTGTTTAGTTTAATCACACCATGTGGTACCTTTATAGCATTTATATGCACAACATCATTGAAGATTGAAAACTTATAGTAGTTTAAGTAACTAATTTGTAATAGCTAAGTTGATTACAAAGTTAATATATTATTTTTTGGATATCTGAATTGGTTGATCTGTTATGTATGTCGTTAAGTTTTTCAACTTTGGTGTTTTGCAAGTAGTTTGGTGTTATTAACGTTGTTGGTTGGTTTGAAGTGTTAGACTAACAATTAAGCAAATGGTACCACAGGTTATGGTTAAAACAAGAGATTTGCGTCGCGCTTTATAGTGAGTTGTAGACAGAGCCACTGGTAAAGACGTTAATGGGAATGAAGAGCCAGCCCCTGAACTTCGTAGGCCTACGACATCTACCAGAAGACAACGGGCAGGGACAACTATAGATGAGGATCCTCCTGCTCCCGAGCGACATGCAAGGGCTGTTGTTGATGAGGAGCCTATTGTTCAGGACTGATGTGTGGAGGATGATATTCCTACCATGGATGATGGAGGTGATGAAATACAATCCTTTCCAAATGGTTTGGAGGACTGTTCAGTGTTGATAGAGTACGTTGAACATGTGGCTCTTCGAGTATGGGAAGGACATGTAGTTATATATTTCTTTACAAACAAATTGAAGTTATTTTTTAGTGGCATTGATTGTGATTGATATAATCTGTTTGCAGGAACTGAGTTAAAATTGGCATCTCACGAAAGAAAAGTTTAGAAATCTGGGAGGTCTGCACTCGAGATTCAAGGATTAGTTGCTGGTACAGGCTTAGCCCCTTTGATTTCATGCTCAGTTGAGACCGGAGACAGGGGATTGCTCTCGACAATTATGGAAATGTGGCACTCTGAGACCAACAGCTTTCATTTGCCCGTAAGGGAGTTGACTATCACCCTAGATGATGTCACTTCACTGTTGCATCTCCCATAGTAGGAGCTTTTATATCGTATGAGATGATTGATGTTAGACATGCAGTACATATGATTGTTGAATTGCTAGAGGTATCTGCAGAAGAAGCTGGAGTGGAGATGGAGCAATGCCACAGGGCATATGTTCGACTGCTTGGTTGTGAGACATATATGTTGTGCACTGTCAGTCGATGAAGTGGATTCCAGCAGCCAAAGCGTACTTGCTTCATTTGGTCAGGTGCACACTGTTTGCCAACAAGAGTGCCACACGTATCAGTATGGTCTTCTTGGAGGCATTTCACGATCTGGAGCAATCTGGAGGATATGCTTGGGGTGCGGCTCCTCTGGTTCACATGTATGTTAATCTTAACTATGCATGTCAGCACCATGGCAAACATCTTTTTGGTTATATCACGTTGTTGCAGGTAATGACTTGTTTTGACTGTTGTCATACTTATCCATTTGGAATAAATTTGTTAAAACTTTTTAAGTGTTGCCTTAACGTTGTATATTCTTTTGTAGTGTTGGATCTATGAACATTTCCCAACAATTGGAAATGTCTCTGCAGCTCATAAGTACTAAGAGAGGCAACCACATGCATGTGGCTGGAAGGTTGCGAAGGCATTACCGGTCTTCACCTATCGTAGGCGACTAGATAGATTGATCATGGAGGATGTTTGTTGGACTCCATATGGTGATCACCGTGCGCATAGAGATTTCATCATAATTTCCCTATTCTCTAGGCATATTCGATGTGGGTCGATTGTTGTTCGACTTTTATCAGAGAGGGTGCTAAGGCAGTTTGGCTTTGTTCAAGTAATTCCACAAAGCCAAATCATTGAATCGCCATCCACGGAGGAGGTCGATGAAAGATTGATGCAGTTTTCACATCACCTATCGTCGACCATAGAAGAGTTTACTTATCCCAGTTAGTCAGTGGTTGGGTATCTAGATTGGTTTTTTGGTGTGTCGCATCCTTTTATGACTCCCCCACAGATTGGTGATCCTGTTAGACACCGTTCGACTGAGCGTAATTTTGTACAAGATCCTCCACATCCTCATACTATTGACCCAACACTTGTTCTAGCTTCATCTCAAGAGCCTCGACATGCTGTGGTATGAAACTATTGTCGAACCAATTGTTTTCAACTATATATAAATAAATTTATTAACCATGTGTGTTGCCCCAATAATGTTTTTGTCATTGTCTCAGGCAGCTTGCCAAAGGCTAGCAGAAGGCTTACAACATATGATAAACCTGCATATGGTTACAGCTGGGACCGATGCGTATGCCACAACAAAGCGCCTATTGCGTATAGCACGGTCCTTGACTGAAGAAGGATGTGTGTATGGAAGAGGCAACAGAGACATGGTGGTGGACAAGGCCACAAGTGATTGTAGTTACCATATTTACTCTTTATAACTTTGATGCCTTTACATTTGGTTTTCTGAAGACATGTTAAGGGACACTACATTATTGTATTAATTTTTTATCAAATCTATTATGTTTCATTAATATCATTGTCAGCAAACAAATATTAAATAAAACGGAATTAGTTGAGGTTGGCGATGTCAAATATAAGTAATAAGGGCCCAGATAAATAATAACCCAACAAAATGTTACAAAGTGTGTTGTCACAAAATAAAAAAATGTCAATACAAAATGCTAATCAATAACAAAATCATGGCAAATAACACATAGTTCAGTTATCTCGTAAGTCAACATGTCTAGTACTCAATTTCTTCAAATGACTATATGCTTGCATTTGACCATGTAAGGAAGCATCCATTGTTTTGCAACATTGTAACAATGTCTTGACCATAACAAAGCAATTAGTGGCATATGACTTTCATCTCTCAATTCAACCTGAAACAATTAGCAAGAGTCTTATAGCTGAACATTTGTTTCAAATTTAGGCTAAAAAGTGAAACTATGGAATCATATACCTGAACAAAATGTTACCAAACACATGACCAATACATAAAATGCGATTAACACCGGTATCTCTAAGCAGTTGGTTTCTTAGAGGAAAAAATATCATACTTTGTTAGAGAAACGAGAACGATGTTATATCTTGATGCAATTACGTATCCCAAATTGGTAATATCCATCCACTTATCAATTGTTACATGTACGTAACCAAGAACACCTAGAAGTATAAGTAAATTAAATATGAATTCAAAGTACTGACATAACAAAATAGTTTACCTTTGAAAATTCATCAACAAGTAGCGACTGTTTCAAGTGCTCAAAACTATCAAACCCACCAAACAAAAGTATGTATTAATCAGACCATTGTGAAAGTTCTTTGAGCAAATGATTGCGTACCAAAGACCAAGATTCTTCACCATATCCGAGCAAGGCAGCAATTACACGAAATCCACAATTACCATCATCTTTAACATCAATAATGTTTAGAATAAAATCGTGCATAGAGGTATGAAATTGATCCAGCATACGCATCTTCCTCTTTGTATGAGTGTGATGGTCCGATGATGAAGCAGACTGTTTTTGTGTGGAACAACTATTTTGCACAGAGTGTAATTTGTCGACATACTCCCAATAAGATGGATCCCGCTTGGTTGATCTTGCGCGTTGCGATACTTGTTTCTTTGGAGCACCTTTTGTTTAAACCTTTTCAGGAGGATGACATATTGAATTTTGGTCTAGAAATGCAAGTTCTTTTAGTTTTGTCTTTAAAGTAACTTTGCCACACAACTCAAGCTTTTCAAAATGAAAAGATATGGCTTCCATCTCTTCAGTTATGCGCACCTCGCACTCATCTAAACCTTGATCTTCAAAAGTTAACCTCCGCCAAAAAGAATGAACTGTCTCAAGCGGTATGCTTCCAACAACATACTTAGCTAGCTCATATGCACAAGGAGCCTATGTGTAGTTCTCATAACACATCCACAATGAGAACTCTTTTTTTCCCGCATAATGGACTCGCTCATACTCCACAACTATTTGGTTTAACACATACCTTGACACCATACCAATTAGTCTTTTGTACAACGTTACTTTAAACACATGACCAACCACATGTGTGCTTCTCTCCAAAGATGCCTTTATGTCACTATGTTGCAAGGTCAACATGTTGTTCATTGCATCCCATACACTACAAAGATCTCCAAGGCTATTCGGCAAGAGTCTCTTTAAGGTCGAGTAGGCAGACTTTACCCTGCAGTTCATGAATCAAGTGAGCAACAATCCCCCAAATCTAGGTTAATCAATTATCAATTAAAAAAATTAAAGATTTTCCAACCTATTAGTTGTCGTGTTACCAAATGCATGACTTTTTTTGTCCATGCTATTACAAATCTTTCTTTGTGTGGATTCAACCATGTGTCTTTCACGTAATCAACAAACATTGGTTATGGCGAACACGCAACTTCAAACTTTGTTAGACAGTCATTATATTGATTCTTCGTAGCACAATCCACAAGACTCCCCCAAGCTTCCATGACATAGTCCCATGCGTTACTCAGTCGAATAAAAGTTTTACATTTTTCCTTAACATTCTTGTCAATGTGAAACCAACACAGTAAATTGGTTGACCTAGGGAATACATTTTTCACCGCATTCATCAATGCAAAATCTCTATCAGTGACAATGACCTCTGGAAAAAATTGACTTTTCATAAAAATGCCTCTAAATCGTTCTAGGGCCCAAACAACATTGTTTATACGTTCGGCTTCTAAATAAGCAAATGTAGCTGAGAATGTCATCCCAATAGAAGTCACACCAACAATGTCAAGTAACGGAAGTCTATACCTATTTGTTTTGTCTGTGCTGTCTATCAGGAAGACAATATGATATACATTGCTTAACTTCACTGCACCCGGATGTGTCCAAAATAGGTCATGTATGACATTTTCATCCTTCACTCTATGCCAATGAATATACATCTCGCGTTTAAGAAGTTTCATTAATTGTTGCAATTCAGTATTACCTTCTTTGATACGCGTACGGTATGTATATCTTGCATTGATTACTTGCCTCAAAGATGTATAATTATTGGGATTGTGTTCTTTCAAAGTCGGAGGATATTCTTTGGTTTCACCATCGACCTTGTTATATCAGCAACAATAATCTTCTCATCCTCTATTAGTCGACCATCATATGGGTGTCCACATAATGAATTTGTCAAAGCATGATTATGAGTACCACATAATAACTTCACCATCCACCCTTCACCTACCAGTACTGGTTTGCCTCGTAGCTTAAACGAACAATTAAATATTCTAGTGCTAGTCACTGTAGGTGCCATATCTTTATTGAATGCTCTATACTTTTCATTCCTTTCACAACCAATCAAAACAATAATGTTCTTCCCTTCTTTCCAGTTAACATGTTCGTCCTCATTATGACAGCTACAAAATCATTCTCATATGCAACTGTTCGAGCCCATTTTAATACATTCTCACGGGAAGGGAACACCTACAAAAATCGACAAAAAAGTTTAACTTCCATAAATCATGCATTTAACAACTTTAACCAAATTCAAAATAATATAAATACCTCAGAAGTATTGAAGGCTGCAGAACAATCGACTGAACATTTATTATTTTCAAACGCACTAGGTTCATCTCCGATACCTACATTCATATTAATTTCTTCATACATAATACTGTCATACATCCACTCATCGTTGTCCATCTTAACAAATGACAATAAGTTTAAATAAGTGACAAAACAAACACATTATAATAAAAGTTAACAACATTAAAGTCATATTATAAAAAAAAATCCTATACATTTTTTTATCATTATCAATATTACAAATTAAAACAATATCAAATAAATTGTTCAATAAAAAATTTAAAATACCCTAAAAATACATTTCAATATATAACTAATTTCAATTTTAACCTACTTATTTTTACTAAACAATTTTTTTTTTAATAAATAGTTCATCATTTTAATTAAGTTTTTTTAATGCAAATCAACAAAAAAATGTATAGGAAAACAAATTATCCAAGTAATGCATTCCCATAAATTACAACTAATATCCATTTTCACCTACTTATTTTCTTAATAATTAAAATCATTTTAAAAAAATTATTTAATAATTTTTTAAATATTATTTATGTCGTACGGATTTGTTAATCCGTATGGGTTATATGGATTATGCAATCTGTATAACCAATCCGTATAACCCATATAGATTAACAGATTCGTATGCTTCTTACAGATTGAGTAATCTGCTTACAGATTGAGTAATCTATAAGAAGTATACAGATTAGTTAATCTGTATAGGTTGTACGGATTACTCAATCTATATATTTCATATGGATTATATGAAATATACGGATTGTGTAATTCGTATAATCTATACAGATTATGTAATCCGTAAATTATATAAAACTTACCTCAGACCCCTACCACCACAGCACCACCACCAGAATGCGCTCCGACGAACCCAACAACGAAAACACCAAAGTTGGGAAAACCACCAAAAACCAAACTTCAAACTTTAAACAACAAAAAAAGCAAACGCGTACTGCACCATTGCCTTACTTCCAACTGTTTATAACAAGGAAGGGTATTTTTGCCATTTTTATTTTTGGAATGGTGTATTAGACTTTTGAATGGTGTATAAAGACAATCCCGAAATGAAGCAGAAAAGAAAACGAAACCCAGTTGTGTATCTTGTTTTCAGAAATTACTTTCTGCACCCCATTTTGCTTCCTCACACTCTTTAATTTAATGTTCCCACGTTGCCCTTCCCTAACCCCACGATGCTCCGCTACACCACCTCTCTTCCTCTTCTCCTCCACATCCTTCCTTCAACCATACAATAATGAGAACCACAACGGGGTCTCCTTCGTCGAGATTCACAGCAAGAGAACCTAGCACCCTCATCCCTTACACCATCGGTGCTCCAACCCCAGCACCCCATTCCGCAGTCTGAGATTCATGGAACAACATGCCTAAAACATACAAAACAACTAAAATTCCTATGGACACATAAAAAAATTCACTTAATCTCAATAAAAAACAATGGAAACAACAACTTAGAACCACAACATTTTTGTCATGACTCTCTGTTTGAGAGCATGCAACCAAATTCCCTCGGGAATCAATGCATATAGATGGGAGGAACCCTAAGCTTTTGTCCCTCCTCAATGACCTTCATTTTTCGCTTCCACCCACTACGTTCACTACAAAACACTCACAATTGTCAAAAATCACAGTCGTTGTCTTGGAGGAAGCAACAATGGGGACAATAGGGGGAGGAATCAAAGCCGTAAAAAAAGTACCACTACGGGATCCGCTTTCTTTTCGTCCCTCCCTTGCCCCCCAATCCAGAGGAGAGTCCTTTGTTATCTGAGGTCGGGGAGTTTCAACACTTTGTTGTCTTTGAATAGAGGTTATTGTAATTTCTCTTAAATTTTTTAATCTAGTCAGGAGATAATATCATGATATTGTTAAATATTTTTTGACCTAAGAATTTGCCCTAATTTCTAATTCTAGAAGAGCATTTTATTCTAAAATAACTATTATTTCAGAATATATTCTGGAATAGATATTTCAGAATAGTTTTTCAAATTATTTACCTTATTCCAGAATAACTTATTTGGAATAAGAGTGCCTAGGTGAGAGTATTTTTGTTCATTGGAGTTTATTTGGTGGTGCAACAGTGGGAATTAAAGCTTCAAGTGAGTTTGGGGTTTGGCTTTGAAGAGAGAACATATTCCAACTCAACTAATTCTCTAATAATCCAATCTAATCCAATACTAACTCGCTTGATTTATTTAATCTAACTCTTATCTAATTAATTAAGAGGAGTGTTAGGACACCATCCTTCCTTCGAATCTACTATCTTTCATTAATTAATTAAAATTTATTAAAAATTATAAAATTGAAAAAGAGACACATTAAATATCATGTTGGATCCACAAAATTGTCATTTTTATTAATTAGTTAAATATATATTTTTTTGTCCATTATGTTTTAATATTTTATTTATTTATTTTAATACATTAAATTTTTAATGTTTCCTTTTAATCTTTTATATTTTTAAATTATTTTATTTTAGTCTAATTCCCTTTAGCAAACATTAGTGTTTAATTAATTTTTAAATTTTGAAATAATTAATTTAAAATAATAATAACTAAAAATTGCCACTAATTTTTAAAAACATTCTACTTTTTTTTACGACTTTTAACCTCTAGAAATTCCATAAATTTAGAAATATACTTACTGGTAGTGCAAGACCATCAACATCCAGCTTATCAAATATAAGAACATGTCTCAAGCCCTCTAACAATAATAAACCACAAACAATTAATCAACATTTTACTCCAAATTAAAATTGCAAATCGAGAATAGACATCACCACCACAGCCAAAATCAATAATAATAAACGACCAAAATCTTTTTACAATTGAATTTAGATCTAAAATAATGTTTCAGATTCACAAGAACACTGTGATCTTGATTTTGTGGAGCTTGAAATGAAGAAGCAACTGTTGAAGGAACTAGTTTGAATTTGCGACTGTTGGAAGAACACCCCCTTCCCCTAACAAATTGAAAAATCACCAAGCTAGAATTTAACATTGAATTCAAATCAAATCAAGTTAAATCATATTTAGTGTTTTCCTTGGTGTATCTAGTTAGGCAAGTCTTTTGCTTAATTTAGTGTTTTAATAATATTTTCTTTTAATTAATCATATTTAAGTCAGACTTTTTTTCTTATAAACCCCAAATCATCTAGATTAATGCCTGCAAGAAGGAACTTTGTTGAAGTAATAAGGAAAGCATTAGCAACCAACCCATGAGATATTATGACCTGATTATGAAGCAAGAATTGAAGAAGCTGGTGTGAGCGAGATTTAGGTTCCATTTTAATTAGTGTGGGTTGCTTCCTCTACATTGTAAGATTCATTAAATCCATGAAACAACAAAAATAATATATATTTTTTTTTAAAAAAAGACAAAAAGGTAAAAACAAACACGCAATGGGAGAGAAAAATTATAAAATCACACTTGACTGAGCCCGCAATGAGTTAAAATATAACCGTGTATGTGTGAGTGTCTCATTTGAACAAGAAAAGAAGACCATGGAAAAGAAATCGTGGCCTTCTAGTTAAAACTAAAACGCTGACTCCAAATTTTCACTATCAAAATAGTAACAACTAACATTTATCAATAAAAAATAAAAAAGAAATATGCTTTTAGGATAAAATATATATTTACTCCAAGTTTTGAAAATAATGTGAATGATAAACATTTTTGAAAATATTATTCTTAAAAATTCTATCCTATGAATACTATATATACTGATGATGACTATATTTAGGTTATCAACATTATTTTGTAAATGACTTCACTGTTTCTAAAGTTGCCAAATTATTGTCATCAATCACCAACAATTAAAATACTTAAATTGTCCTTATTACTACTATAACAATAGTTAAAAAAAAAAAAAAAAAAAAAAAAAAAAAAAAAAAAAAAAAAAAAAAAAAAAAAAAAAAAAAAAAAAAAAAAAAAAAAAAAAAAAAAAAAAAAAAAAAAAAAAAAAAAAAAAAAAACCAATGGCGACAAGCAATTCAAATATTTCACTAAATTTTGCAAAATTTTTGTTCAAGTGTAGAAGATATGGACCTTCAGGGGAATGAAAATGCCAATCAGTGGGACAAAATCTTTCTTGAGGTTTTAAAAAATCTTGTATCAAACATTGAATTCTTGCATTCTCATGCAAGGAATTCCGTTAAAGTAAGAATAGTTGCGAATAAAAAATTTCCGCAACTACAATCCCTACTAGTACGAAAGATTATGTTAGATAGGTAGAGGAGGATAAAATTGATGAAAATAAAATATATCGATATTTTTGCTGGAAATAGAATATATGGATATTGTGTTTCACTATTTGAATTGATAAAATAAGGATGAATTTAATAAATATTAGTGGAATTTATATCTCTCCTTGGAAAATGAAATCTCGATCACTCTATCCTAGCATACAATATTAATAAAAAAAGAGTTTTTATTTCATTAGATTCAAATTTATTTTGTTTTGTTTCATTCAATTATATTTAATTTCTTTCTATTAATCCAAATACAACCAAAGTTTTCTATTCAAAAACTGAAAACTTGTTTTTATCATTTCAGTGTGACCCCCGTTACATACAATATGTTATTGAGACACACAAAATGACAAGGAACCCATATCTTTATCCAAGATATAGATCAATGAAATACACCAACTTTTGTGGTGTGAAACTGAATTGATGAGTTTTAAATTAACCGGAAAAGAAAATATTTGAGTGAGTTTGAGACGCTACGTTGACAGGCCCTTGTGAGAGTCCACACGACCATTGAATAGAGAAACCACTAATTCACGAAAAAACCAACACAATACCATAAAAGACTCATCTGAAACCATGAATATTGTTGCCCCCAGTCAATGTCACACATAAAAACAACCTGAATAAGTTGCCATTTTGCTAGACTTCTCGTCTTCACACCTTCTTTCGTACTTACGTAGAAGTCCAAAGCTAATTAACGGCAAATATTGATCGAGAATGGGACACTCAAATAAAATTTGGAACAACATATACTACAACGGAATTCATCCTCTCATGTGACATTTTTACTTGAATCTTCTCATGTAAATCTGATCCATCAAAAATCTCATGTCTGTCTTTTTTTTTTCTTAAGTTTAAATATGTTTTAGGTTCTTAATAAATTAGTAATTTTGTTTTGAGTTCATATTAATTTTTTTTGTTGGTTTGGATTTTTAATATATTAAAAGTTTTTCTTTAAATTCCTGCGAGTAGTGGGTCTTCTTTTTTCACTAACATATCCGTTAAATGTGTCCCGCGAAACACTTGAGTTGGCAATCACGTGAGTTAAGGAATTAGAAAAATTAAATTAATTAAAATATATTTTAAGTTTTTGATAAATTAGTAAATTTTATTTCTAATCTTCAATATATTTTATTTTGCATTAGATCTCTAATATAATAATTTTTTTTGTTTTGTGTCCTGGTTGACCCAAATCACACCAAATTTGTGAACAGGTCAGTTGGGGTTGAATTTTCAAAAAAAAAAAAAATTAATACAAAGTTACAAACCCAACACACTACTAGAAAGAATGGTTTTAACATCATTACATTAAAATCGATTTTTAAAAAAATTGATCTTAACAAAATTGCAATAGCATATTCTTGTAAATAATATGAGCTCGTTAACATGACTTTTTGAAAAAATCGATGTAAACATGAGTTTGTTAACATCGATTTTTGAAAAACTAATGTTAATAAACTCATTTAACATCGATTTTCAAAAACCGATATTAACGAACTGATATTAACATCGATTTTCATAAAAATCGACGTTAGCACTACTAAAAAATAAGACTTTAACATTGTCATTTTAACATCGATTTTATAAAAATCGATGTTAAAAATAGTGTGATGGCATAATTGTAAATAAATTGAGTTTCTTAACATCGATTTTTTAAAAAAAACCGATGTTGTGTGTCGATATGAACATCGATTTTTAAAAACCGATATTAACAATTATTGTTTCCTAATCTATGAGACTGGAACATTCATGAGTATACTAAAGTCGAGCAACGAGAGAGAAACCCTAGGTAAGCAACAAAAATTCCTTGGTATATGAGGGAAAGAAATTGTTATTGTATTTACTATTCTGGTTTTTGATTATTGGTTCCCATTTCAGATGAGGACCTGTTCTTGATATTTGAAATCTTCAAATATGTAAAATTTTTAAAATCTGGAATAGGCATGCTTGTAGTTCTTTTAAATTATTCATTATTGCTATATTTTGCTAAACTTGGAAATTGAAATTAACTATTACAGGATGGAATGGGTGGGGGAATTGGCACAGGTGGAGCTCCAATTATTGTTTGTATTGCAAAGTCAATGGTTATACTAACTATTGGTATAAAGAATAATAAAGTTCAATATATGTTTTACTCTCCTAATAGAATTTTTAATATATTACACGATAATGGTAGAAAAGATAAATATTTTTGGGTAGTTGGACACATTAATAGTCATAATACGGAAGAGAACGAACTCTTATTAAGGATAATTATTTGTTTGATTTGTATGTAAGACTTTAATTTTACAATATGTACAATTGTATATACTAGTATCATTTGCTGAATTTGAGATCCTGTCCTTTGTAAGTCAATTTCTGCAACTCAAATGCTCATTTCTTATTACAAGCTAATGGTAGTAATCTTTCTTTATGTATGGTGAACTTGTCCAGTGATTATTTTTGTTGGTATTTGGGGTTGAATGCTCTTCAAACTACCATTTTTGAAAGTTAGTTTAATTATTTGAACATATAATATATTGTGGTGAACCATGAAAATTGGCTTCGTATAGGTGAGCATAACATTAATTGCTACTGAATTCAAGCGTCAAGAGGAGAGTGACGAGAGGCCTCTGCAGGTAAGGATTAACTCATCTCACTAACCTTGTTCTAGTCATGCATACGACATACTTAATTTTGGTATTTTTTTTTTCCTAAGCATAGGCCAGTCAAGTCACTCAAGTAGATAAAACCTTCGACACCAATTGGTGGTCTTCCTTTTTCAATGATGGTGGTTCATTTGAGATACCAAAATTCCTAAAGAAAAAAGAAGATCATGCTATCCAAGGGTGTAATCCTTTTCATCCTTATCTCTTTGATCCCTTGCATGTCTTCACCCTTGGATATACATAGCATTGGTCTACTTCTTAGGTCCCTGTCGTGCCCTTTTTAGATTTTAGTCAGAGTTGTGTATCTATACAAGATTTTGTAAGCAATGTGACATTGTAATGAAAATAATATTTTTAAATATTTTAATTTATAATTAATATTTTTTATAAATTGATTTTGGTTGAATCATTATAAAAACAAACAAAATATTAAAAAAGTTTGGAAAAAATAACATTGGTTGGTCTAAAATTGATGTAGAAAGTGTCTTTACAACATCGATTTTAACCGATGCTATAAGATACTTTTACATCAGTTTTGACCAAAATTGGTGTCATAAGCACATTCAACATTGATTTTTCCAAAAATCGATATTGTATATGAATTTCAATATCGATTTTTCCATAAACGATGTAGAAAGCGCTTCAGAATACACAATTCAATATCAGTTTTCTCATAATCAATGTAGAAATCACTTCAGAATGCACCTTACAACATCAGTTTTGTCAAAATCGATGTTGCTATTCACCTTACAATATCAATTTTGACCATAACGGATGTTGTTTATGCATTTTTTTGCATTTATTTTTTTATATTTCTTAAATCGATGTTGAGTATTCTATGTTAACATTGGTTTTTAACCGATGTTAACATTGATACTTTTAACGTCAGTGGTTTCAACAACGGTTAAAATTCGATGTTGAAAGTAAAAAATAACCGATGTTAAAAACCTATTTTCTAGTGGTGACTTATCTTATAACTCGTACAATTTTGATTAAATTGAGTTATAAGTATAGTCAAATTTAACCTGTAAACACCCCTAATAAGAATATACAATTTTTAAAATATAAAACCTTCACTCTCCTTGTATGTTTAGATGATATAGAAAAACACTCTCCTCATTTTCTACTTTAAACCCTCTTAATATTCTCCCATTCATTACACACCAACCATACAACTATAATTTGACAAAGTACTTACCAACAAAAAAAATGGTCAATTTTGTTTCGTGGCGGAACCCAACTCGATCTAGCACAATAAACATTTATATTTTATCGGGCTTCACTCGCAAGCAAATTAGGAGTTTTTACGAGTTTGTGTTTATTGTGACCTAATCCGACCCATAAATATTGAGTTGACTTTCTAAAGTATTTGAATCGAAATCGACCAAGTCCAATTAAAACTTGATCATGAACAATTTGAGTAATGGGTTCAATATTTTTTGAATCCAACTCAACACATACCATATAATTAAATTATTATTATATATTAATTCTTTATTAAATATAGAATCCGATTCAGTCTAACCCATAAAATTTTAATTGGGTTGAATAACGAATTTAACCAAATCTGACTCAACTAGATTTGTAAACACCCTTAAAGCAAATCCTACCTAATCTGTTTTACTATATTTATGTAATTATTGTCCAATTTGTTCTTGTTTTCGATGGGTTATGGCTATGTGAATGCGTCCTAATCGTCGTGCATCATTCATTACATTCAAACATATATATGAAACATATCAAGAGTAATTTTTATTAAAAAATTAATAAACTTTAACTAATAGAGTTATTTTTTTTTATCTTATGTCGAAATTTGGATCAATCTTATAATTTTACTTATCGTCATTCATATAAACTTTTGTTGAAACATACAATAATTCATACGATCTTAGAATTAACAACATTTTCTATTTATACTAGTTAGTTATGATGAGATTAATAATCAAATATTCGTGAGACATTAATTTTGATTGTTATAACTTAAATCTTCTAATTTTTTGCTGAAATTTAACAAAAATTGATTGATTAAAATTTCAAAACAATACTTACTTTTTTTTTTATCGCTAAATGTTAATGGTAAGTTTGTTAATTTTTGCTCGGTAAGAGAGATTGAACCTACAAACTTTCTCTCCTTCCATCTTTTCTTGAGAATCCAACAAACCTTAAATCTCCTAAATACAATATATACTTAATATTAAACCTTTATAAAACTCTTAATTATTTATAACTTTTAATTTTAGTTGTGCCTGATATTGTGATTTTTTTTTATAATATACCTATATACTTATATATAGACAAACATTTACCAACAAGTTATTGAATCGAGTGATATTAGACTCGATATTTTTAAACAAGATCTCATATTTGAGTTTTGTTAATGAAAAAATATGAGTAGGAAATAAGACTCTACCAAACATGCATGAAAGAGGAAATTCCACCAAATATGGCAAGGCAAGTTTGGGTAGGCTCTAACGCTCATGTTAGTGGTAAAAGATAAAATGGTAGGTACCAAGATTAGGGTTAGAAATTAGATTGGATTATCTCGTTCCTTTTAGCAAAGATAAATAGAGACTTTAGGACCCATAGGCCTAGTTACTTGTAAGTTCCATTAAGATCTTATCTATTCGACATGAGGATAAACTTTCCTCCTTTCCTTATTTAAGATGACTAAGTCCCTATTTGACTGGCTGAGTAGTTTACTTGGTCGGCACACTCCTATGCGGTTTTGTGCTTGAGTTATTGATTGTTCGCTTGTTTGGGCATTCGTTCGATATATAGGTATGTCGAGTTTGAGTTGTACAAGAATGTTAGGTTTATAACATAAAAATATTGGCATGAATATGTGAGAAGAACCCGTGCAAAGATAAAAATATTGGCATGAATATGTGACAAGAATAAGTGCAAACCTACAAATGTGATAATACTTAACTTAAGGACTAATTAGATCCTGTAATTAATTTTTTGCAACAGACTATTAGATTAAAGAACTCAATTAAAAAAATAAACACAAGTTCAAAAATTCAATTAAGATTATCTATTTAAAATTATCAAATTGTATCCTAGGAAGAAATGACAGAGTGCATCTAGGTGGAGATATTGATGAGGATGTAAATCATATAATCAGAGCATGTTGGATGAAATGGCGAACTGCATCTAGGTTGTTGTGTGACCGCAAAATTCCCTTTAAGCTAAAAGAAAAATTCTATAGAACAACTGTAAAACCTACAATGTTATATGGAGCTGAATGTTGGCCAACACATAGACAACATGAACATAAGATAGGGGTAGCAAAAATGAGGATGTTAAGGTAGATGTGTGGTTATACAAAGATGGATAAGATAAGAAATGAAGATATTCGACGAAAGGTAGCAGTAGTACTGATGAGTGAAAAGATGATGGAACATAGATTGAGGTGATTTGGATACGTAATGAGATAACCATTGGATGTTTCCCTAATAGTAAAAGTTTGTTACCAAGAGCTCGACACAAAGAGAGATAGAGGTAGACCGAAACTTACTTGGGAAAAGGTAGTTAAACAAGATTTACTGTAATAAGAAATAGATTGGCGGATAGTATATCTTAGAACAGAATGGAAAAAACTATAAGTTTGATGGATGATTAGACCCATTGTTATTTCTATGTTTTAGATGATTCATTTTTAGTCTTTTTTTCTCTTCATCTTCCCCCTTGTATTTTATTTTAGTCCTTTTTTCACCATTTTTTTTCTTTTATATTTTTTTTAACCTCCTCATATTTATTATTCGGTTCATTTACCATCGACTTCAATTAAAAAGAAAGGTTGGTGTTGATGATGTTTATCCTGGGAAGAATTAATTCTTATAATTATTCAAACAGATACTGATATGTCCTAACTATCATTTTATTAGATGATGACTCGTTCAAGATGAATCAGAGATGAATTGGTAGCCATTAGAAAACACCCAAAAGGAAGATGCAGACTATACTTACGTGTTTTTGTTGATGGAATGCTGTTTTGTATACTCAAATATTAAACGATTGGACCACCTATTTGTTAAATCGCAGGTGGTGTAGTCAAATCACAAATCGTGTTCTCACCCTGTGTAGTACGGTGAGAGTGCAACGTTGCTCTTTCATGGGGCACTACTGAAGCTTTCCTAGGAGATTCGTTGCTAAGCCACAAAGCAAGTTACATACGGAAAAGCCAAACAGTTAGAATATCGTACTTCTATAATAATATCATATTAATATTTCATTATTTATGTTTGATTGAATGATTAGTGACAATTTATATCGCTAGAAAACTAGTGTTCACACACGCCACAAACGGATCCGGTTTAATCGTATTTGAAAGTGAAAACCTAAATGTACTAGTATAAAAAAATAAAAATAAAATGATTTTGTCGTATTATCAGTGTAAACATATTAAAGTTTTTATTATTATTTGATATTATTCTATTAATTTATTAATCAGTTTACATAATCAAGATAAGTAAATGAAATATCGATACAAAATTGCGAAAAAGTAAAGGACGTCACTTATAATATGTTATATGTTCATAAATATACATTTTTACGTTGGTGGAAAAATAATCACTACGGTTTTATTATAATAATTTAAATAATAGTTACTAAAATAATTTTATTTACAAAACTATGCATAACTGTATGAAAATAAGCTTTATTTAAATATTTAGCAAACTCAGTAATTAACCATATTGGAATTAAAAAGTATAAAAAACTTTTTTTTCTCGTTTTTATCTTTTTTATTAAATTTATTTTAATTACGAAAATATATTCAAACAATTTAAGCACTTTTTTAATTTGCGTAAATAGTTTCATTTTATTTTAAATATTTTTTTTTCTATTTTCAGTTTTTAATTAGCTTGAAAATGCATTTGATACTGATACTGATTTTTATTTCTATTTTCTTTGTCTCTCACACTCATCCTTTTGATCTTTTTGCCCGCGACACCTCGTGTGTCCCAGTTTCTAATATTATGATCTTGCCAGCTAAATTCTTAGAAGCCATCTGAATTTATTTGAATTGTCTTTATTATATTTAATTTCCATGATAACGTGAATTTGAGGATGCATTATATTAAAAAAAAAAGCATGAATTTGACCAAAAATCCACAAAGAAACATTTCAGGAGCTGTCTCTCCTTAACCGCCATTGAACATACGGTTAGGTATCCCGTATAACATGTTTTCATTACCATTTTCTAGTGTGAAAGAAAATGACGAACTCAAATATGTTTTAATACTTGTTTTTGCATAAGGAAACGCTCACAAAATATATATTTTTTGATCACTAAAAGTATTCTTATTAAAGACAATTTTATTTAAGATACACGGACAGTGTTGAACGCTAAATATTGATACGTATTTCTATTTTCTAAGATTCAAACTTTCATTTGTTACATAATGAGAGGCTAATCTTTTTCCTTAGATTCAATTCTCGTTGCCTCACAACGTATATACTACATAATGATATATGTAGGAATATATATAGAAATTAAATTTGATTAATTAGCACATGTCAATTATGAACACGTGTTAGAATGTGTCAAAGAAAAATAACTTAAAGTTAGCATTGGCAGTACAGAGCTTGCTGATGACAACGGATAATTGTATACTGAAGCTGCTTCAACTTTTAAGGACATTTGTGATGATCTAACTTCATAAATATGGTTCCGTTGAGGCTACCACAATAGGAAAGTGGTGCGCGGAAGCTATTTTAATCAAGACGATATTTAGGTATAAGTTAATCGGCGAGAAGAAATTCATTTTGATAAAGTTTTGCAAGGATATAGTTACACAAAAAGCATATTAACAATCCTACAAGGCTCTTTAAGTATCAGATTCCTAGGAAACCATTTCTGAAGTTGCATATATTAATAGCTAGCTAGTGGCAAATTTCAGTTAAGAACTATGTACGAGGATTATGACATATATATATATATATATAGGAGAACGTAATTACCTTCACCCATATGCAGGTTACTAATCACTTGATACTTAATTTGTGTATTCACTGAATTATTATTATTATTGTGTAGTTCCATTAAGGTGTTTTCAATAATTATGAGAAAGTAATTAAATCAAGATAAACTTGGTTCAAGTATATCTACGACTAACTTGGTCTCTTATGTTACGTGACTATAACACTATCATATACATAAATCACTTAACGCGTATACACTTCACTATCTGTAATGTGTACATAATCTTATGATTGAATCATATTAACAAATAAAAAAATAAAACTGTTTTTCAATTTCCACCTCCCTTACCCTATTCTATTAAACAAAAGAGGAAAAAGAAAAACAGAGAGAATATGTGTGTCGTGTGACGGAAAAATTGACTTGGGGACAAAGAACAAACTGTAATATCATAATATCGCATTTGGCGGTAGTAAGCACGATCAAAAGGATCAATCATATCAAAAAACGTCTTTGATTAATTAATTAAGTTATTAATTATCCTAATGAATCCGGTCCCCACTGTCCAAACGCGTCCACGGAATATTCAAAACATTATTAGATCCTTCGCAACATGCTTCCACCACACCCTATATAAATTAACCCTTTTCTTCCAAAGTTCTCAATCTTGAAAACTCCGAAGTCCATTCCCAATTAGTCAATAGTCATATAAAGACAGACACATAAGAAAAATAGTGAATGGTAGTAAGGTAGAGTGGGAAACAGAAACAAATAAAACAAAGCAACTTTGGCAAGTGAAGAGAGCTTGTGATCATGGTAGTTACCACCATGGCATGGCGTCACAAGGTGGTGCCGGGGGCTAACGCCCTCGGCATCCTCGCCTTTGACGCCGGAAAAACCATGTCCCACCTAATTTCCCTCTACCACTCCCTCTCCGACAAAGAAATCACCAAGCTTCGCAAAGAGGTGATCAAATCCAAAGGGATAACATACTTGAATTCTCAACATGAATGCTTCCTTATCAACCTTGCCGTCGCAGAGCGCCTTGAGGAGCTTGACACGGCCGCAGACACCGTCTCACAGTTCGGCCGGAAATGCTCCGACCCCAGCCTCAGCCGCTTCGACCTCGTCTACGCCGACCTCAAGCTCGGCCTCATCGACCTCCGCAAGCTGAGTTACGGTGCTAGAAACACCCCAAAGATCATCTCGAAAATGGAGAAGTTTGTTTCTTCTACCAGAAGTCTCTATTATGCCATGGAGTGCATGGCGGAACTCGAGGCTTCTGATAAGAAGAGACAAAGATTGAAGACAGTGGGAGCCACTAATTACAACAACAACCCAAAACAAAACATGGAATACTTGAACGAGCAGATAGCGTATCATAGAAAACAAGTGCAGCAGTACAAGGAAGTTTCGCTATGGAGCCAAACATTGGACAAAACCGTTGGAATCATGGCTAAGGTTGTTTGCATTATCTACGCTAGAATATGTTCTGTTTTTGGAGGCTACATTTCTAATTGCAACTGCTATGACATCAATGATGTTGACAAGAACAACAACAACAATTGTTGTTGCCTCTTGGAACACCGCGAGTTGTACAAGAAAAATTATTGTCTTTATGAAGAATCACTTCAGAAGCGTGTCACAAGATCAGGTCCTATTCCGAAGGCTAGTAATAACAACAAAACCGGTGTGATACGGTTCTTGAACCGTGACGGTGAAGTTGAAAGGCCAAAGAGTAGTGTTAATAATAGGGTTTTGAGGCTGGCGCCGCCGTCGACGGTGGGCGGGACGGGGCTGACGGTGAGGTATGCGGAGGTGATTTTGTCGGCAGAGCAGTGGTTGCACGCTCCGGCAACGGTGGGGCAGGACGCGCGGGAGGGGTTGTATGAGATGTTGCCGGAGAGGGTGAGGCGAAAGGTAGCGGCGAAGCTGAGGGGGCGGTGGAGGAGGGAGGGGAAGGGGGAGGGGGAGGCGCTGGCAGAAGGGTGGCGGGACGCGGTGGAGGAGATGTTGGAGTGGCTGTCGCCGGTGGCGCACGACACGATGCGGTGGCAGGTGGAGAGGAGCATGGAGACGGGGAGGTTTGAGGCGAAGACGACGGCGCTGCTCCTGCAGACGCTGCATTACTCCGACTTGGAGAAGGCGGAGGCGGCCATTGTGGAGGTGCTGGTGGGGTTGAGTTGCATAAATTGGTGTGAGAGAAGGTGAATTTAGAATGGAGAAATTTTATTACATGGTTTAAGAACACACGGGTTTATGATCTGGACTAATCTGCGCTAACACCTATTCTCAAATTATGACTGCGAATGAAAGTTTGAAACTAGGTATAAGTATGGTTTTAAATTGCGTTCAAGTACTAGTAGGGACTTGAGTTATAACGCTATGGATGAAGCTTGAAATTTAGAGTAAGGGAAAACGATGCATGGAAATGATAATAGCTAGGCAAGGATATATTTTGGAGCCCCTTTTGATTGATTTGTTTTTTTTTTTTTTTTTTATATATATATAATTAGTAGTTAGGGCTGACAAATTCGTGCTACTAATGACTGCTGGTAAGAACATTTTTTGTCTTCAGAAGTTAGCATAGAGTGAAATAAACGAATGTCCAAGTTGTGTTCTTGTTTTTGTCTTAGAAGGATATGGGAATAATATTAAGAGAAAATCAGAGATGGGTATTTTTTTGTGTTGGTTCGTTAAGGATGTAAGTTATGTCAACGGTATTTGGTAGTATCTTATTTGTTGTCAAAATGATTCTTTAGTGAGAATACAACATTTTCCATTCTCTATTATAATATGATGACGTTTCTAAGAGGTTATTTTCCGTTTCCCTTGCAAAGTTGGTTCCCATGTGCAATTATTGAATGTTTGAGCAAATGTACCAAAGTGCCTTTGGTATAATAGACCAAGTTAAAAAAGCCTTTATTTACTGGTGATGGTAGGGTTAGTATTTTTTTAAAATGGAGAAATAATATTTGAAGTTTTGGACACCTAAATACTAGCAACACCTAAGGCTGGGATGTATTTGGTTGTGGAGAAATATGTGAGAAAACAATATTTTTTATTAAAAAAAAATATATGTGAGTCTTACATCTTTATCATATTATTTTAATTTAAATATTTTTTTTCTTAATTTCCTTTCATTTAATTATTTTTTGACTTTACCAAATCAATCCACCAGTGAGAGATAATATGATGTGATAGGAGAAATGAAAAAAATGATAGATATTGATTAAATATTTGAAAAAATTTGGGTGTCTAAATTATTGTTGCTCTTCTTAAAGAAGGTGTTCAGTCGTGATGAACCTTCAAGGAATTGGAATTTCAGACAAATACAGTGGTAGAATTGAACGAGTACTTTGTTAGAAGATTATGGCGGAAGATGAATTATAGTGTTGGAAGCGAATTTCAGAAGGCAGCCGCCGTGGGCCCATTCAAGCTTTATTTTTTGTTTCTACTTAAACAATAATTTGAATTAGAATTATTAATAGGTGATAATTTTGTTATATGCATAGTTTATTTGTAAACAAAAATGTTTTGATGAATGTTGAAGATTAATTCTTCATGGGTCTTGTTTATTTAATTTCATGAATTATTTAGTTATTATTGGAAATACAAAATTAGAAAAAATTATCTTATATTTGTTATGAGATATAATTTCACACACTATCAATAATTAGTTCCAACAAAGAAGGTGGGAAAGAATTCTTCTCATGGAATAAGTATGCTTCTTCATGATTAACATTTCATATATATATCCTTTTACTAACCACTACCTCATTACTCATTCATTGTTTCTTAATTATACATGGTTATTTTTTTTTAATACGTGCAAATTTCATTCTTATCCGATTAATATTTCCTACAATTTGATTTACTATCAATTTCATTCTAATATTTTACTATAATTTTACCTTTCCCTCCAATACTCCTTCTTTAATAGGTAATTTTTGTTCCTCTATCAACTATTATAAATACATAAGGATGAACAAGGAGTGTAACAGGAGTTTTTACAAGAAAAGATATTTTAGTAATCAATAATATATATATATAACTAGCTGGCCCCAAATGTAATTACACGTGTCAACATATGCTGCATTCTAACTTTTTTTTTCTTTTGCATTTTTTATTGGCTTCTTTTGCATTCTTTAAACATTGGTTTTTTTTGCAATATGCTGCATTCTAACCTTTTCTTTTTTATATTTTTGTATTGGATTATTTTGCATTTGTTAAACATCGGTGAATTTTTTTTTGCAGCCCATGCAGAGCGGGCCCATTGGTCAAGTTATAATATATATATTATGATAAAAAAAATAACTCAACCAAATTATTTTCTAGAATAAAAAAATAATTCCAATCAATTTCAATAGTAATTAAACACTTTTTTAGTATTATCTGAGAATAACATTCTCATGTTATATTCCCAGAAAAAATATTTTCGACACTAAAAAAATTATCCATGAAAAATCAAATTCTTTTGGTTTTTATAGAAAAATAACTATTTTTTGTTTTTATTATTTTGTATAAATATTAAATAAATTTATTTACTTATATTCTTAGCTTATTTGAATAAATTATGAAACTACTTTTGGCATTTTAATTTGTGGAATCCCAGTTGTTGAAAATTATAAAACAAAATGAATTGAAAAAAATTGTGTTAATCGTAAAACATGTTTAAGTTTTTGTGAACATATTATAGTTATTTTGTCTCTTTTTTTTTTTTCCTTTCTAAATTGAAGGTACCGAAAGAAATTCAAACATAAAGAATTTAAACAATGTTAGAAAACCGATCCTTTTTAAATGCATGTAATGTTATAAAATATTATTTGCAATTATTTTTATTGTCAAAATAATATTTTCAAAACTATAAGCTTTTAGATTCAATTTTTTTGTTGAATTTTTTACATATAATTATCAACTATGTTACCTGATAGTGATTGAATGAATTATCAAAGAATGATGAGATGTTGAAATTGCTTGATTATAAAACTTCAATTATTATTTTTGGTTAAATAAATTTAGAAAAATAAAATGAAAATTGACGAATTAAATTAGATTATGGTTCAACTATAAAATTTGACTAAGAGCTCAAAATTTCTTGACATGGGCATTCTAGAGGTAAAACCTAGAGTGAATGTATAGCGCCCATGTCAATTCCGAGATATGTATAGGTCTAGCCAACTTGTCATTTAGCAAGAAATGTAGTTTCAATGCTTTTACCTTGTTTAAATCTTTCAAAACTTGTTGGAAATTTGTTAGGTGATTGGAAACCATTGAGAAACAACTTTTTCATATCCACCATGTTCCTATCGAAGCATCAAGTAAAAATTAGAATTTTTTTGTTGATCTTCATTATAGTCTCTCATAAGTTGCACATCAAGTGAGAAACACTTAATTATCCTTAAATTGGTAGCTCATGTTCACATGCGGTGTCAAATTATATAGAGGTCATTGTAGCTTGTATTGTTCCACACTTATTAAGGTTAAGGTTCTTTTTGGTAATTACCATTGCCTAGTTTCCATATAATATTCTGACAAAAGGAGTCCACAAAGAACATATTCCATGACAAAAATTAATTCCTGGCCGCTGCTTGTTGATGTCATGCAAAATATGTGAGCCACACCGATACCTGCTTTTGATCACCGAGGCCCAAATTGGAGGATCTTGGTAAGACATTCTCTAGTTAGCCCTTATCATAAAGGCTTTATTAACTTCTCTCATCTTCCTCAATCCCAGCCTGCCAATGTCTTTGGGATTACAGACCTTATCCCACGGGACCAAATGCATTTTCCTCTCATTACCACTAGCTCCTCAAATGATGTTCTTACAAGCTTTATCAACCTCATCACATATAGATTTAGGGAGAAGCGTAGTTTGCATCACATACGTTGGCAAAGCTTGTAAGACTGACCTGGTTAGAGTAACTCATCCAGTGAATGATAAAGATTTTGCCTTCCAAGCATTTCATAAGTTTTGTTGTGTGAAATTGTTGATGAGGTCAGGTCATGAGGGGCACTATAGGATTTGCTATTAGCACTAATCACATGTGCTTTAATTTTTTTCCTTTAAAAATTATATTTTATGAAAACATGATTTCATTGACAAAATTCACAACAAACTCATGTTTTTTTGTTGAATAAGAGGGAGTGCAAAAAAAGAAAAGAATACACAATCGGAAGGTGATTTTGTTGTGTATTTTGTCAATATAATCATGTTTCTATTGTATAATTTTTTTCACCCCTTTTTACTCAACAAAAACATATTTTTGTTTCATTAAGTGTTATGAAAAAATGTAATTAATTTAGATATAATTTACTTGAATTAATTATGATATAATTATATTAATGATGACAACATTACCTTTTCTTAACAACAATCAAATTAATTGTGATCTAAATTACTTTTTTATTTAAATTTAAATTAATGATGACATATAAGTTATCATTTTTAATTGTAATCAAATTAATTATGCTATAAATTAATATCATAAATTGATTTGATTATTATTAGTAATGGTAATTCATATAATAATTAATTCAGTTACATCTATAAATGATAACTTCTATCTAATTACTTCAATTTTAATTAAAAACGATATTGATTACTATTAAAAAGTGGTAAATAATGTCACAATGATCGAATTTGATTACTTAAAAATGTATCTTGCATTTATAATTAATTAAAAAACATAAAAAATAAACAATAGAAACATGTTCCCTTTGTGTAAAAGGAGGCACAAAAATTGTACAAATAGAAATATGATTCCGTTTACAAAATACATAATGAAATCTTGTTTTCATCGTGTTTTTTTTTTTTCACTCCTTCTTACACAAAAGAAACATGATTTCGTTGTAGGGTTTAAAAGTAGGAAACGAATCTGTGATTAATATTCAAAATTAGGAAACGAATCCATAAGCTAATCCGCTTTCAATCCTAATCGCATTCATAATCATGAAAACAGAATAGCAATTGAAGAAGAAAGTGAACATTCAAACATAATTCGAAATACTAAACCAGAACTCAAATTCTCCTTTTGCTTGGGTAGGATCCTTGATTGATTGATTATTTAGCCTTCCATGATCATCATCAATGAAAGCCCAATGAAATGTGCATGAAAATTGAAGAACAACAAAACGAAAATGAAGAACAAGGAAGAACAATGAAGAACAGTTGAGACAAAATAAGAGCAAGGGTTTTGATTCTAAAAACTTAAAAAGAGAAATGTAAAAACTATTTTTTTTGCTAATGTCATGTCAAGTTTCACTAACTAATTCACTAGCATATAGTGACTAAGTCAGAAGGAAAGAATGGACTATCAATAGGCCCATCTACTCTAATTAATTATGCTATTTACAGTAGTAAAAACAACTTGTAGTCCAAAATTCAAGTGCAGTGGTTCTGACTTCCAAGCCTAAAATGATCCTCCAAATGATAGAATTGGCCTCAGCTTATCCCTGACAAACTTGTAGATCTTTTCCTTATCTTTCCAATAACTACTCATATGCTCCATTCGGAGTTCTATAGAGCTCTGTAGGTCCTGCACAAGGAAGATAGGTCAAGTGAGTATAAAATCCGAAAATAAGCAACAAATAACAATTAAGCCCACTTGCTTGCCTAAGACACAAACTGAATTAAAATGAGAAAATAAAAGTCCAAGAGAAGTCAAATAAGCTAAGAAGAATAGAAAAGCATTTAACCAAAAACGCCCAATCAAAATACCTCACACTTAAACATTTGCACTCCTGGGCAAAACTAAAAGAAAAACTAAAAGAAAAATTCAAATTAAAGTAAACCAAAAACTAGAAGAAAGATATGAACAAGGCACACAAATTTTCCAATGGATCCTAACAATGCACAAAAGTGAGAAAGATGAAAGATGGAAGAATGATATAAAGGTAACAAACAATCCATGAAAAATTGATCCTAAGTGCAAAGTGAAAAAGTAGTCAAGTTAAAATTAAGAATGCACCAAGGTGATAGAAATCTCTCAAAGAACAACACTCAACCTCATCCAAGTTGTATGGGTTTGTATTTACAGTCAAACACCACATGTAACTAGCACATCCAAATATTGACAAGACCCTGGTTCATTCAACTTGAAATACACATGCTTCAAAAGATCAAAAGGACTTTATTGGCTTGTTAAGTATGGCCTAGGTAAAGGGTGGATAAGAAAAAGATATTTAGGTTAAAACTAAGAGAAAAGAGGGGCAATGGGGAGTAAACCAACAAGCAAAAAGAGGGGTAGAAACAAAGAATTTATAAGGATGAAAATGAACCACAACAACTTTTATTGCATTTTTTTTCTTTTCTTTGCTTGTACTTCTTTTTCTTTTTTTATACACTTTTTTTCTTTGAACTTTTGCTTTTTAAACTCTTTATTTTCTTTTCTTTTCTCATCATTTTTTTTCTTTCTTTCCAAATCAAAACAAAATAAAAATACCCACACTTGCTTAAAACTCACTCCCAAAACAATTCCAAAGCCCTTTTTCTCCTAAAGCTAGGATAACATGATTTTCCATTTTTTTTAGTTTTCAATGAGCTATACAACAAAGAAAAGGCTAAAGGCTAAAAAAAAAAGTGACAATGGATATTAACACAAGGATAGGTTTATTTGGCTAGTGCCTAAAAGAAAGAAGGCCTAAATCATCTCAATCAAAGCATGTGCAACAAGGAATGTCAAAAGAGGCAAGTCAAAACATAGAGTAATCTAGCACAAGGGTGAAATCACACATGAAAGAACATATCCACAAAGGCCTGAAAACTCACAAGGCATAATTCTATCACACATGATCCATTTTAAATTCTATTTCTCAAACCTACTTATCACTTCAACAATTGCAACAATGATTCACATCAAGCATGAAACCTCTCAATCAAACCAAAATTTGTACATTTCTCACAATTTATACAAGTTAAAAATCCTATGAAAAACATGAAAAGGTGCCTAAATTCTATTTTTTTCTTAATGTAAAAACAAAAAAAAAGCAACAAATACTCCAATACAATAACAGAAACAGCAACAAAAATAGACAAAAAACAGAAACAACAAACAGAAAACAACATACAGACTCAAAAACTAAAACAGAAAAACAGAAAACAAAAGATAACCAGAAAATAGAAAATAGAAAACAGACAGAAACAAAATACAGACAGCTAAACCAGAAACATAAAATATATAGAAACAGTAAACAAAAAATAGAAACTAAAACAGAAAACAGATTTTGTAATCCTTCACCCCACACGTGAAATGCACATTGTCCTCAATGTAAGCATACAAAGAAATGCAAACAAAGAGACAACAAATAAAAGAAGGGAAAAGGAAACTCCCCAATTGTCATTCACGACGTATCATCATACAAAATTGGCAAGACTAAAGAGATGTCCGCCACAAGCTCCTTCTCCACTTGGGGGCTCTCATGAAATACTTTGAGTTGGTGACCATTGACCTTGAAGACTTTGCAAGTAACTTCATTTTTAATTTCAACTGCACCATGGGGAAAAACATTAGTAATAACAAAAGGTCCATCCCATCTAGATCGAAGTTTACCGGAAATAAGCTTAAGGCGAGAGTTAAACAAAAGCACTTTTTGGCCACTATGGAACTCCTTCCTAAGAATCCTAGAGTCATGAAATCTCTTCACTTTCTCCTTGTAAATCTTGGAGTTCTTATAGGCTTCTAAGCGGATCTCTTCAAGTTCTTGCAACTGAAGCTTCCTTTCAATTCCCACTTCATCAAATGCCATGTTACAACTCTTCACTGCCCAATATGCACGGTGCTCAATCTCCACCGGAAGGGGGCATGACTTACCAAAAATCACCCTATAGGGAGACATCCCCAAAGGTGTTCAGTAAGCGGTCCTGTGAGCCCATAAAGCATCCTCAAGTAGCTTGCTCCAATCCTTCCGATTGGGTTGCACCACCTTCTGTAACACTTGCTTGATCTCTCTGTTAAAACATCTGCTTGCCCATTAGTTTGGGGATGATAAGCTGTAGAAACTCTATGCATAACCCATACTTCTGAAGCAAGGATGCCAATGACCGGTTACAGAAGTGGCTCCCCTGATCACTGATAATGGCTCTAGGCACACTAAACCTGCAAAAAATGTTGGATCTCACAAAATCCACAACAACTTTAGAATCATTAGTTATGGTGACCTTAGCTTCAACCCATCTAGAAACATACTCAACAACAAGCAAAATATATGAAAAACCATGAGAAATAGGAAATGGATCCATAAAATCAATACCCCACACATCAAAAATCTCACAAAAAATAATAGGCTTCTGGGGCATCTCATGCCTATGTGTAATGGTTCTTCCTGCTCTCTGACAATGCTCACAAGAGTTGGTAGAATGATGAGCATCTCTAAACAAGGTGGGTCAAAAGAACCCACAGTCTAATACCCTCCTAGCGGTTCGCTGAGGACCAAAATGACCTCCGATAGGTGTGTCATCACAAAATTGAAGAATAGACTGAATCTCATGATTTGGCACACACATTTGGATCACTTGGTCACTACCAAACCTCCACAAATAAGGATCATCACACACATAATATTTAAAATCACTCTTAAGTTTATCTATTTGGGACCTAGATGCATGAGGTGGGATAACAGATGCAACAATAAAATTCATAATGTCCGTAAACCAAGGTGTGACATGCGATGAATGCAAATGCATCAAATGCTCATCAGGAAAATTATCACGAATGGGAAAGGACTCAAGAGGTCCCTTAATCCTACTCAAATGATCAGCAACCAAGTTTTCTGCACCACTTCTGTCCTTAATCTCAATGTCAAACTCCTATAAAAGAAGCATCCACTTGATCAATCTATGTTTAGCATCAGGCTTCTTCAACAGGTACTTCAAAGCTGCATGGTCAGTAAAGACAGTGATATGGGAGCAAAGCAAATAAGATTTGAATTTATCTAAAGCAAAAACAATAGCCAAAAGCTCCTTCTCAGTGGTGTAGTTAACTTGGGCTGCATCCAAAGTACATGAAGCATAAGCAATGATATGGGAGAGTTTATCAACTCTCTGTGACAACACAACCCCAAGTGCATAATTAGAGGCATCACACATGAGCTCAAAGGGAAGCTCCCAATCTGGCAGCTGTATGATGGGAGAGGTAGTAAGCTTCTTCCTTAATCCCTCAAAGGCCTCTATGCAAGGCTGGTCAAATATAAAGTCTACGTCCTTTTGGAGAAGCTTGGACAAGGGAAATGCAATCTTACTAAAATCCTGAATGAATCTCCTAAAAAAACATGCATGTCTAAGAAAAGAACGTACTTCCCGCACAGAAGCGGGGTAAGGTAAAGAAATGATCACATCAATCTTGGCTCTATCGACCTCAAGACCTCTACTAGAGATCAAAAGCCCTAAGACTATGCCCTCATGCACCATAAAATGACATTTGTCAAAATTAAGAACAAGGTTAGTCCTAATACAGCGATCAAGTACTCTAGAGAGACTATCCAAACATGCATCAAAAGAGGAACCATAAACAGTGAAATCATCCATAAACACCTCCATGCAACTCTCTAATAAATTAGAAAAGATACTCACCATGCACCTTTGGAAGGTGCTAGGTGTGTTGCATAGGCCAAAAGGCATTCGAGTGTAGGCAAATGTGCCAAATGGACAGGTGAATGTGGTCTTGTGTTGATCCTCGGGTGCAATATGAATTTGCATGTAACCAGAAAAATCATCAAGAAAGCAATAATGTGATTTACCTGCCAACCTCTCTAGAACTTGATCAATGAAGAGAAGAGGGAAATGGTCCTTGCAAATGCATACTCGCCAACTGTTGGCCACTCTAGTTGGAATCAACTCATTATCTTGGTTCTTCACAATCGTGATACCCAACTTCTTAGGGACCACTTAGACAGGTGAAACCCAAGTGCTATCTGAGATGGGATAGATGATCCCTGCAGATAGTAACTTCATGACTTCCTTCTTTACCATATCAAGAATAGTGGGATTCAGCCTCCTCTATGGCTGCCTCACCGGCCTAGAATCATCCTCCAATAGTATTCGATGCATGCAAATGGAAGGATTGATTCCAGGGAGGTCAGCAAGTGTCTATCCAATGGCCTTTTTGTGGCTTCTCAAAACATGCAGCAACTTCTCTTTGTGCTCAAGTGACAGACTGTTAGATATGATGACTGAAAGCTTCTGAGCATCATCTAAATATGCATATTTGAGGAGCTTAGGCAGTGACTTCAGATCCAAGGAAGGTGGCTGAATGATGGAAGGAAGGAAGGAGATAGGAAAATCTGCATTTGTACCTGCAACACAATCAGAATCAAGTGCGAAGGAAATCTCCGCACAAATACTATAGATAATAGCAGAATCATCACAGGTACAATCAAGATCAAAATCATCATAAATTAAATCAGAAATATCTACACTATCTACTGCAACATCAATTATATCAACAAGAAAAATAAAATGCTCCTCTATAGGATGTCTCATGGCATCAAAAAGGTTAAACTGGACAATGTCATCACCAAACTCCATGGCAAGAGTTCCGGCATACACGTCAATTTTGGTCCTTGCTGTCATCAAGAATGGTCTCCCTAGGATCAATGTGGAACCACGGCTGGAAAACTCATTCTCCATATCCAAAATGTAAAAATCTGCTGGAAAGATCAAATTATTGACTCGCACCAGCACATCTTCAATAAGTCCAAGTGGAAGCGCAACACTTCTATTGGTTAAGTGAATGACCACACTAGTGGGTTTCAAATCACTAAGATGTAGTCATCAAATCCTCCAAGGATGGTCCAGAACTGGTCTGCACAGGTTGTGCAGGTGTAGGTGCAGGTTGCTAGAATTGTGGTTGTTGTCTGAATGGATGAGGTTGATATTTACTGGAGGAAGGTTGATATGGCTGCTGCTGCTGAGGTCTGAATGGCTGTTGTTGTGTCTACTGTTGGTTTTTTGGACCAGGACCATACCTCAAATTCAGGTGATCTCTCCAACCAGGATTATAAGTGTTGGAATAAGGATTATACTGCTGTTGAGGTCTGAATGACTGGCCAGGTTGCATGGCAGAAACTTCAGCAGGTTGTTCTATCTCTTGGAGAGTGGGGCATGCATCTGTGGGATGATCAGGCGCACAACAGATACCATAGAGCCTTGGTTGATTGGCTGCCATCACATTCTGTTGTTAACCAATAGCAAGCTGCCACACAAGGGATGTCAACTTTGTCAATTTGTTCTCCAACCTCTGGTTATCAACAACCATAGAAACAGAAACTTCATTTGCAACCTTGGATGTTGCAAGAGCTCTAGTGCCAAATTGTTGATAATTAGTAGCCATGTTCAAAATCAACTGCCTTGCAGCATGAGGAGTCTTGTCCATCAAAGCACCTCCACTGGCTGCATCTGTCATACTTCTGTCCATCAACATCAAGCCTTCATAAAAATACTGGATCAATAATTGCTCACTGATTTGATGGTGAGGACAGGTAGCACACAGCTTGTTGAATCTCTCCTAGTACTCATACAAAGTCTCTCCAGGAAGCTGCCTTATGCCACAAATTTCCTTCTGGATGGATGCTATTCTAGAGGCAGGGAAGAATTTCTCAAAGAATATTCTCTTTGTGTCTGTCCAAGTGTTGATAGGATCTGGTTGAAGGTAAAACCAGTCCTTATCAACACCATCCAGAGAGAAAGGAAATACTTTCATCTTGACATAATCCTCATGAATGTCATGAGGTGGCATGGTGGAACAAATCACATGAAACTCCTTAAGGTGCTTATGTGGATCTTCACTAGCAAGTCCATGAAACTTTGGAAGTAAATGGATCAGACCAGATTTGAGCTCATAACTAACCTCAGCCTCAGGATATTGAATACACCAAGGTTGGTAAACATCATCAGGTGTAGCCAACTCCTTAAGATTTAGGTTGTTATCAGCCATTATATCAACATGTGTAGAAGTAGAAGGATTAGAAGTAAATTCAGAATCAAAGTCAGAAGACACTATTCTATTGTCTAAAACTACACTATCAAAGTCATCTAAACTAATATTATGTCTGTTTAATCTGTGCAGTGTCCTATATCTATCTCAGGATCATATGAATGTAATTCACTTGATGTGGACCTAGTCATAAACAGCTCAGCTCATAAGGAACAATAAACACAGACAACATAGAAATACCAAACAGCTATTCTACCAGGACACTACTTACTATATATGCTGAAATGAAATAGAAATCGAAAAACTACACCAAAATTTTTTGAAAAAATCTAAAAAAATAACAGTGAATGTTTAAAAATCATGACTGATTTTTGTGATTTGTTGGTGATTTTTTTAAAAATCATGAAATTAGAAAATTGCCTCAAAAGTGACATAAATGATGGAATTTCACGATTTGGACCCCCTGCTGAACGTTGAAACACATTCACCTTGATGTATGAATTTTCTGCACATTCAGGTAAAATTTCAGCCCATTCTGAGATCGTTTGCTGTGAAATTACAAGAATGCCCTTGCGACAATTGTAAAAACTGGTCCAAAACTCCTACTTAGAGGTCGAATTTGCCAATTTGAACCCACACCCAACCTATATAGGGTTGCTTTTGTTTAAAATGGGGGGTAAACCTTGGGAAACAAATAGCAACTCAAAACTGCACAAGTCTAAAAAAATTTTGGACAGCAAAATGACACTACAAAAACAACTACACCACACTAATTCTCTCCCTACTACTACTCTGTTTCCCCCATTTTTTTCCTCTATTTTTCTCTATTTTTTTGACAGCACACATGAAACTACATCATCGACACTTCGTAATGAGCAAGAATAATCATGAGGTTATGTATTAAAGTGCGGTTGTGCAACAAAATGTAAATATGCAGTAATTGTAACTTCTTTATATATATATATATATATATATTACTACTACTACTATGAACCTTTTTTTTTAATTTCTATTTGTTGCTTATTTTTGGATTTTATACTCACTTGACCTATCTTCCTTGTGCAGGACCTATAGAGCTCTACAGAACTCCGAATGGAGCATATGAGTAGTCCTTGGAAAGATAAGGAAAAGATCTACATGTTTGCCAGAGATACGCCTAGGTCAGTTCTATCATTTGGAGGGTCATTTTAGGCTTGGAAGTCAGAACCACCGCACTTAAATTTTGGACTGTGAGTTGGATTTTTATTGGTGTAAATAGCATAATTAATTAGAGTAGATGGGCCTATTGTTGGTCCATTCTTTCCTTCTGGCTTAGTCACTATATGCTAGTGAATTAGTTAGTGAAACTTGACATGACATTAGCAAAAAAAAAAAAATAGTTTTTACATTTCTCTTTTTAAGTTTTTAGAATCAAAATCCTTGCTCTTATTTTCTTTCAACTGCTCTTCATTGTTCTTCATTTTCATTTTGTTCTTCCATTTTCGTGCACATTTCATGGGGCTTTCATTGATGATGATCATGGAAGGCTAAATAATCAATCAATCCAAGGATCCTACCCAAGCAAAAGGAGAATTTGAGTTTTGGTTTAGTATTTCAAATTCTGTTTGAATGTTCACTTTCTTCTTCAATTGCTATTCTATTTTCATGATTATGAATGCGTTTAAGATTGAAATTGGATTAGGTTATAGATTCATTTCCTAATTTTGAATATTAATCATAGATTAATTGGATGATATTTTAGTTAGGGTTGTGGTTTCTATTAATTTAGGGGTTAATTCGATTGAACTGCTTCTAATGAGATTGAAGGAACTTTCATAATATGATAAATTCTGAGAACAATGATGATTCGAATAGGTTGGTGTGGTGAATTGGATTGATGCTTTTAATCTGTTTTACATTACCTCTTTTCAATTCTGTTAGTTTCTGCGTTGTTCTTTAATCTTAGTTTACGTTTTTGCAAGTTTTACTTAACGCATATAAACTGTTTGATAAAAATCCCCCTTACTGTTATTAGTGAGTTGAAGTTAGAACCATATTGATAGTGTCTCTGAGTCGACCTAGATAAATCCTGTGCTACAAAATTAGCATAGTTAAATTGTTTTGGAGCGCTACGACAAACGCTTATCAGTATGATCACTGTATATTCTGCATAATGGACTGTAATAATCGATTACTAAGCGAAATAATCAATTATTTGATGATTAAATGCTTTTTAAAAACAATTTTATGCTTAAGTAATCGATTATCTCTATGAATTAATCGATTACTTGCTATCTAAACTGAATCCAGAAATTTAAAAACTCTGTTGTAATTGATTACCTCAACGAATTAATTGATTACATATCATACAAAGCTTATTCTGATCCAAAATCACTCTGAATTAATCGATTACACAATATGGTAATCGGTTACAGTGTGTTACTTTGTTTTGAGTTCTCACTGGAGTAATCGATTACATTGCGGTTTAATCGATTACACGTTGTTGCAGTGGCTCTGTTTGCTTACGAATTAATCGATTACAATCTTTGGTAATCAATTATATATGGCATCACTGCTAAAATCTACATATTTCTTGGAAATCTAAACTGCCTATCTTATCACAAATTCAAAATCCAAAAACCTGCTTTTGTGCATTTAATCTTCTGGGTACTCGAAATAGTTGTTACACACATTCAAAATTCAAATTCTAGCCTCAAAATCTCTATAAATACAGCTTTTCATGATAGAAAAATTCATACCTTCTAGGCTATAAAATATTGAGTCTAGGATGGTTCATGATGAGCTTGATAAGCTCTAGCTTAGGTTGTTTGTGTTTGTTTTCTTGTTGCTTGTGATTTGCTTTCATGTACTGATAATTGATTAATATTCTGCTTTCAATTCTGTTTTTAAATTTTAAGTATTTGTACCCCTTTTCATTATTGAATAAAAAGCTATGTTTCTTGTTCATTTCTTCCTTGCTTATCTTGTTTTTACATTGATATTTTTTTATCTTTGATAAGCCAAATAGGGGGAGAAATAAATTGAATATATGTTGGGGAGGTATTATATGAACATTTGGAAAAAAAAGAATTCTTATTGCTCTGAAATTAGTGATCTAAACTCTGAAAGATTATCTAAAATAGGGAGAGCAATCAAAGAAATTATCTATGTTATGCAAGGTTACTTAACACTTGATCTTAGCAAAAGGCTAAGTTGATTTCAAGTTAAGTATGAAGTGTTGGATCCAAAGGAATCACTTGAAGAATGGACAAAGAATCAAGCTTGGTTTTAGCTTTTAACATGCCTTGAAGTATTGAAGAATAACTTATGATTAAATGTAAAAGGAAGAAGCATTTCTGGTGATCCAAGTGCATTGCATTCACATCATTCATTTAGTCAATTAGTCTAAAAAATAGAATTCACAAGGCTTTAATAAAATGTCTAAGTTTCATAGTTAAATCAAAGGTTTTTGAAAAAATAAGTTTTTTTACTGATTTAATTGATTACTTAAACGTGATAATCGATTGTTTTGTTCTTAGTGCATTCTGGAAAACTTTTCAAGAACAATGTAATCGATGATGTAACACCCCGGACGTGTTATCATTAATAATATCATAAGCGCGCTATCAGTGTTAAACAAACGCGGTGCGGAAGCGATAGAATCGAACTTTTCTTGATACATCATGCATGGAATATAAAAGCACATAAAAATAAGCCCCTGCTGATCCAGGTAATAAAACATACACAACATAGGCAAAACATACAAAATCAGACAGAGATAATCAGGAGGAACCATAACTCAATCACATATGCATCAATTGTACATATACATACAATTCTTAGTTCTGACCACATTCGTGGTTATACAACAACATATGTGCAGTACACGAGTGTACACTCACACCATGATCGAAGTCGTATCCGGCCAAATTAATGCAAATAAATGCAGTACTAGGAAGTGACCTAGATCGTCTCACAAGGATCGATTGAAATTGTGTTCAGGTATTAAAAACTGTTTTTGGGGGGTGTTTTTTGAATATATTCAGATCAACAAAAATTTAAAATCAAAATACTAATGCAGTGATTAAAATGGCCAGGTCTGGAG
>PYAF01004696.1:101220-116082 GCA_007407185.1 Glycine tomentella | reverse complement strand
TTTCTCTTTAATTATCAACTTAAAGCTTTATTAAACTAAGTAGTGATTTTGCATAAAGTTTAATATTTAAACTTTGGTTCAACAAAACTTCCCTATACCTTAATTGTTTTTCAAACTTTGAACAAGCTTGCCTCCTTGCTCCCTTGCTCCCTCCTTCACGTGGACTTGCTTGGCTTTTTGGGAAGTTTTGTCTTATGAAAGTGTATGAAAGTGATAGTGTAAGATGTATACGGTTGTGGCTAGGTGTTGGGATTCAATTAAACTAAAAACAAAAGCAAATGGAATGATATGGAAAGCTTTGTACGGATGTTTCCTTGGCTGACCCAAAGTTTGCTTCCTTCATTTCCTTATATAGCATGGTCCAATCATTGGCTTATTCTTATTGGTTGATAACTTGAATGCTTTGGTCCAAACATCCCTTGCACGGTCATGTGGTTTTGGAATGCATCCAAATAGATTTTTCTACTAACATTTATGAAGGAATCTTATCCTTATCTTAGCATTTATTGTTTATTCCCTTTGTCTCCAATTATTGCTTATTTGGCTTGTTTTTCTTTTGTTTCTTTGAAGTGGCCCCCTTTTTCCTTTCTTCGCTTCACTTCACGTGGATTCCATGGTGCAAGGGCTGCCATTTATTTTTTTTTCTTCCTCTTGGCCGTAGCTAGCTTCCTTGGTTCCATTAATATTTTGCTTTTTGCTTTGTATGTGTATATCTTGTCTTTTAGTGATTTTTCTTTGCACATGGCTTCATTTAATTAATTCTTATCCTTGCACATGGCTTCATTTAATTAATTCTTATCCTTGCACATGGCTTCATTTAATTAATTCTTATCCTATCTTGACCAATCTTGACTCTTAACTACAATATTTTTCTTTAAATTCTTGAAATAGTAAAATCCTATTTTGATCTTTTTAGCCTAAAATTATTTCCATCCTTCTTTCACAATTTATAATAATTTAGATAACTTGAATTAATATATATTTAAATTCTAAAAAATCTTACTAGATGGTGAATTTTAATTTTCTAAATCGTCCTGAAATATTACTTCAAATTCATATGTAATAAGTAAAAATATTGGGGTGTTACAGGTCACTATTCATCAAAACCCATAAATCACAATACAATCGGAGAAACTCGAGTTTCTTACCTCAGAACTGATGAGGAAGGCCTCTGGGCTACTCTCCTTAGCCTTGGTGCAGCTGAAACACCGCCATTCCTCGCCTAAACTCGAGCTCTCTTCAGCCTTTCTCGGAGAAGGGGCTTTTCTGAGTTTCAAAGGATAGGGAGGAAGGATTCTAGCTAAAACTTGGTTTCTAGGAGGTTTGGATGGTCTAGGAGGTGTTTGGGGGTCACAAGGCAAGGTTATGGGAGCTTGGGAAGCTCTCCCATAGTTGTTGGCGCTTAGAGGAAGAAGAAGAAGATTTTCTTCTTCTGAAAATCGCGACAGCCTTAATACACTGGGCTTGTCTGAGGTCTGGCGCGATCCGCGCCAGATCTCGCGCCATCCGTGCCACTGCACCGACATTGTGGCGCCACCAGTGCCACCCCCGCGTGACCAGCGTGAACCTGCCGAACCTGTGGCGCGATCCGAGCCACACCCCGCGCGATCCGCGCCACTTCCATCCAGCTAGTGCCCCCAGCGCCAACTCTGGCGCTCCTGGCGTGAACCTCCCGTAGGTCTGGCACCACCCGCGTGACCATGGCGCTATCCGCGCCACACTTCTCACCTGCTTTTCCTTAGCAAGCTTCTGGCGCGATCCACGTGAAATCCACGCCATCAGCGCCAGAAGTCAGGGTCTTACAGATTACGTATCAGTTTAATCGATTATTCTACCTTGGTTCCCATATAAACTGCCTTGATGATCATTTTAATCGATTACCAATGAGCTGTAATCAATTACATAGGCTAAATAGGAAAAATCATCTCTCTGTCTTAATCGATTACATCATATGCATATGCTTAACATATCTTGCTTCATTAATTGATTACAAGAATTCGTAATCGATTACTCTGTGTATTTCATGTCTGAGAAGCTTCCTATCTTAATTGATTACCAGAATCCGTAATCTATTACATAGTGTATTTCATGGTTATGAAGCTTCCTGTATTAATCGATTACTTATCGAAATAATCGATTATTCTATTTGTTGCTTCAATCCAGATTTTTATAGAATCCTTTAATCAATTACATGCTTGACTTAATCAATTACATAAGTGAAATAATCAATTATTGAGCGCGTTTAATCGATTACTGACGGTTGGAAAGTTTATTATAAATAGATCCCTTGCTCATATTGTTTAGTAACTTGATCAATTCATATTCTGAGCCTACTTAAGCTTTCTAAACACATTCTTAGTGATTTTTCTGGGTTCTATGAGTGCTTGTGTTCACTAAAACACTTATGGGTCTTTAAGTGATTCTTGAAGCAAGAAGAGTCTTTTCAAAGGTTAAGGAAAAAGTTGTTCTGAGTTTGTTTTCATCATTCAACTTGGTACATTCATTCATAAGCATATCATTCTTTGGATCATCAGGTGTTTTCTCTCCTTAAACTTTGTGGTTGTAATTCTTTTGTGAACTTGTATTTGATTGTCTATTGTAATTGGGTTTCTTGCTTGTAATCTAGAGATAGAGTTTCTCTAGGGGTTGTGCTGACTAGTGTTCTCAGTGGGGTTGTCTCTAAGAATCTAATAGTGTTTTAGATTTCTGAACTTTATCTAGGGTGGATAAAGAGAGACTTTGTAATCACTTGTAAGAACAGAAAATTGCAATAGTGGAACTCCATTCTAGTGTTGAGTGGAAGAAAACTGGATGTAGCTTCATAGTGTTTGAAGTGAACCAGTATAAATCTTGTGTGTTTTGATCTTGATTTCTTTCTTGACTATATTCTGTTTAACTTGATCATCTTGCCTTGTTTATTAATTCAATTCTGAGCTATTGGATTCCTTGGATTGAACATTTGATTGAATAAAGATTCTTGGTTTCAAAAGTGATAAAGATCCAAAGGAAAACTCTGATTTTGTCTAAAGAAATTTTTAATTTACCAAGCCAAACCAATTCACCCCCCTCTTGGTTAAGTGTGAAGTGTTCCTATATTTTACATGAAGTTCCTATCATTCATCTGTCTTATGCACTTAAAATGACAACAAATGTTCAATCGGTATTTGGCATGATCAAAGCCAAAAAGGGGATCCTTGCATTTGGAAAGAAGATCAAATCAAGGATGAAGCCTTTGCTCAACGGATTTTAGCTTTTTACATGCCATTCAATTGAAGGCATTTGTAATTTGTTAAGTTGTTCAAGAGGCTTATCTTGTGATCCTTGCATTTGCATGAACATAATCATAAACATGCATACATGATTTAAGAAAAGCATAAAAGGTTACATGTTTACATTTAGAAAGAAATTCTCATGATTAAAGTTTTGGAAAATGCATTTGTGCACTGCTTTAATCGATTACCAGCTTGTGTAATCTATTACAAAGTCATGAAGAACACTTTAATCGATTACAAGCAAATCGTAATTGATTACACAACATAAAAACACAAAACATGCCTGACTGCCTTAATCGATTACCACTCAATTGTAATCAATTATACAGGTTTATTTCAATTCTGAGACTGACTGCCTTAATCGATTACATGTCATTTTAATCTATTACATTATTCATAAATCTTTTACAGATTGTGCTAAGAACACTTTAATCGATTATTTGTACATTAATCAATTACATTGGTTAAAATAAGCGATTACATAACGTTTTAATCGATTACAAGCAGTTAAATCTATTTTCTATAAAAAGCTGTTGGGTTTGAACATTTGTAACAATCAAGAGAAATTGATTTTACGAATTACTCATTACTCCCAAAGATTTCAAAGTATGAGAAAAAGATTTTCTGAGTCTCATACATCTTGTTTCAAAACCCAAAAACTCATGTCATTGATCATATTGTTTTGAAAAAGATTCTTCAAGAGTTTTTTCAAGAGAGCTACTTTTCAACAATAACATTCATTCAATCTGAATTTGCTTGATAAAATTCATTCATCCTCTTAGGATCATAAGGTTATATCTCTCTTAACTCTTATTGTAAATTAACTTGTTTCTTTTAATTCTTGTAAGTACTAAGATCAAAGAGTTTCTTTAGAGCTTTTCCTGGAGTAGTGTTCTCTAGAGGAAAGAACTTAGTAGTGTTCTCTAGTTCTTTGTGATTAGAAGTCTAATAGGGTTTTAGATTTTAGTTTCTTTATCTAGGTTTGATAAACGTAATCACTTGAAAAGCTTGTAAAGAACAGATTTTCATTTAGTGGAACTCTAATCAGGTTTGGTTAGAAGACACTGGATGTAGCTTCTCTTTTGAAAGGTGAACCAGTATAAATTTGGTGTTATCTTTATTCTAATTCTTGCTATCTTAAACTTGCTTATCTTGTGGTTAATCTCTTTCAAGATGAACTGAAATATTTTCTGCAATTGCTTGAAGTGTAGGGTAAATCTTGATTGATTGAGGTTTTTGTTTTAATAAGGGAAAACTTGTGATACAATCTCTACTCCACTCTAGTTTTTAAAGAAGATTTTTAAAAAACCTTGTTTTAACCAATTTACCCCCCTCTTGGTTACTTGTGCGTGTTCATCTTTGTTTTCATTCAGGAGTTTCGATTGAACTGTTTCTAATGATATTGAATGAACCTTTATAATATGATCATTATATAAGAACTATGATAATTTGTATTGCTTGGTTTGGTGAATTGGATTGATATTCTTGAATCTGTTTTACAACACCTTTTTATCAATTTTGTTAGTTTTTGCATTTTTCTTCAATTCTTGTTTGTGTTTCTTAATTTTTATTTATTGCCTACAAACTGTTCGATTAAAATCCCCCTATTGTTTATTAGTGAATTGAAGTTGGAACCAAATTGATCATGTCTCTGAGTCGACCTAGGTTAATCTTGTGCTACAAAATTAACGTAGTTTAATTGTTTTGTTGCGATTCGACAGTCGTTATCAAAATTGGTGTCGTTGTCGGGGATACGGTTCATTGTGTTCAAACTTTAATTCACTCATAATTAGATAATAGTATAGGTACCATTGATATTAGTATAGTATAATTCCATCAGTATAAAATAAAAGATTCAAAAATTCAAAAATTTGTTTATAGACAATAGATAGAAGATAAATAGATATAGATAAAAGAAGATAACTATAGATAGATGTAGATAAAAAAAATTCAAAAATTCAAAAATTTGTTTCTAGGCTATAAATAGAAGATATATAGATATAGATAAAATAAATTCAAAAATTCAAAAATTATTTCAGATAATAGATAAAAGATAAATATAGATAGAAAATAGATAAAAGATAGATATAGATAAAAAATTCAAAAATTCAAAATTTTGTTTCTAGATAATAGATAGAAGATGTGTATAGATAGAATAAGATAGATATAGATAAAAAAATATTTAAAACTCAAAAAAATAATTTTTAGTCATTTACTGTGGTGTTTTTTGAATTTAAAAAAAATTAGGCCAATTTTTCATTTTTAACATAGATTTATCAAATATTATGAATAATGTCCTGATAGAGTAGTTGTCTGTTACTTCTGTTATTTCTGTGATTTTTGTCTCTGATGAGTTGAACTATGCATGACTAGATCCCAACCAAGTGACTTGCATTCATGTGATCCTATAGATATGATATTTCACAGATTGAGCAGAAATAATAGTAATCTAGATGAATTTGATACTTTAGTTTTAGATAGTAGTATAGTGCCTTCTGTTTTCGAGTCTTCTACTTCTGAACATCTTGATTCTGAAATTTTTGTTGATACAATGGCTGATAACAACCAGAGGTTGGAGAATAAACTGACAGAATTGACATCTCTTGTGAGACAACTTGCCATTGGTAAACAACAGAATGTGATGACAACCAATCAACAACAACAGTAGCAATTCAGACCTCAACAACAACAATATCAACCCTCCCATAGCAAATACCAACCTCCCTCATTCACATAACAACCACAATTCCAACAGTCTGCACCTACACCTACACAATATGTACAGAGTAGTTCTAGACCTTCCTTGGAGGACCTGATGAAGCAAATGACAACCACCAATATTCAATTTCAACAAATGTCAGTGCCACCATCCAAGACCTGCAAATCAGATTGGACAGTTAGCTACAACTGTCAACCAAATGCAGCAACAAGGTTCTGGCAACATTCTAGCACAACCAATTATTAATACAAAGAATGTGAGTGCTATTTCCTTGAGGAGTGGCACGGAGCTTCCAAATTCAACAAATGTTGGTAAACAGATTGATGATGGTGCCAAAACAAATTCTGCACCCAAATAGATTCCTCTACCTTTTCCTTCTTGATCCATTCCTTCAAAGAAAGTGGAGCCTGATTCTGATCTGCTTGAGACTTTCAGGAGGGTGGAAGTCAACATTCCCTTCTTGGATGCCATCAAACAGATTCCAAAATATGCAAAGTTCTTGAAGGATTTCTGCACCCATAAGAGGAAACTGAAGGGAAATGAGCAAGTAAAGATAGGCATAAATGTTTCTGCATTTATATAGGAAAAAATTATTGCTTCCATTCCACTATTCACCTTGCCACAAAAGTGCAAAGATCCTAACACATTCACTGTCCCTTGCACCAGGAGATTGTACTTTTACAGATACCATGCTTGACCTTGGAGCCTCAATTAATGTCATATCCACATCAGTTTACAAATCACTACATCTTGGTGATTTGAAACCTACTAGTGTTGTCATTCACTTAGCTAACAGGAGTGCTGCACTTTCACTTGGACTTATTGAAGATGTGCTGGTACGAGTTAATGATTTGATTTTTCCTGCAGATTTTTACATTTTGGATATGGAGAATAAGTCTTCCAACCATGGTTTCACATTAATCCTAGGGAGACCATTCTTGATGACAGCCAGGACCAAAATTGGTGTTCATGCAGAAACTCTTTCCATGGAGTTTGGTGATGACGTTGTCCAGTTCAACATTTTTGAGGCCATAAGACATCCTATAGAGGAGCATTCTGTCTTTCTTGTTGATATCATTGATGTTGCAGTAGATAGTGTAGATTTACTTTCTGAATTATTTGATTTTGATCTTGGTTCTTGTAATTGTACCCATGATGATTCTACTATTGTGTTTAGTATTTGTTCGGAGATTTCCTCCGCACTTCACTTTGATTGTGTTGCAGATGCAGGTACAGATATAGGTCCTGATTCTCCTATCTCCTTTCCCTCAACCACCAATCTTTTCTTGCCTTCCACCATTCAACCACCTTCCTTGGAGCTGAAGTCACTACCTGAGCACCTTAAATATGCATATTTAGATGATGCTCATAAGCTTCCAGTCATCATCTCTAGCAACCTATCACTTGAGTATGAAGAGCAGTTGTTGCATGTTTTGAGAGGCCACAAAAAGGCCATTGGATGACCACTTGTTGACCTTCTTGGAATAAATCCTTCTATTTGTATGCATCAAATACTCTTGGAAGATGATTCTAGGCCGGTGAGGTAGCCATAGAGGAGGCTGAATCCCACCATTCTTGATATGGTGAAGAAGGAGGTGATGAATCTATTAGCTGTAGGGATCATCTATCCCATTTCAGATAACACATGGGTTTCACCTGTCCAAGTGGTCTGTAAGAAGTCGGACATTACTGTTGTGAGAAACTAGGATAATAAGTTGATTCTGGCTAGAGTAGCCAATAGTTGGCGAGTTTGCATTGATTGTAAGAGACTTAACCAGACAAATCGCAAAGACCATTTTACTCTCCCATTCATTGACCTGGTTCTGGAGAGGTTGGCAGATAAATCACATTATTGCTTTCTTGATGGTTTTTCAGGTTATATGTAGATTCATATTGCACCAGAGGACCAATACAAGACCATATTCACCTATCCAATTGACACATTTGCTTGCATCAGGATTCCCTTTGGCCTATGCAATGCTCATAGAACCTTCCAAAGGTGCATGGTGAGTATCTTTTCTGATTTATTAGAGAGTTGCATGGAGGTGTTTATGGATGATTTCACTGTTTATGGTTCCTTTTTTGATGCATGTATAGATAGTTTCTCTAGAGTTCTTGACCGATGTACTCAGACTAACCTTAATCTTAACTTTGAGAAATGTCATTTTATGGTACATAAAGGTATAGTCTTAGGGCATTTGGTTTCTTGTAAAGGTATTGAGGTCGATAAGGCCAAGATTGATGTTATTACTTCTCTACTATACCTCGCTTCTGTGCGGGAAGTGCGTTCTTTTCTTGGACATGCAAGTTTTTATAGGAGATTCATCCAGGATTTCAGCAAGATTGCACTGCCATTGTCCAAGCTTCTCCAAAAGAACATAGACTTTATGTTTGATCAGCCTTGCAAAGAGGTGTTTGAGGAATTGAGGAAGAAGTTTACTACCACTCCCATTATGCAGCCACCATATTGGGAACTTCCTTTTGAGCTCATGTGTGATGCCTCTAATTATGCACTTGGGATTGTGTTGTCACAGAGAGTTGATAAACGATCCCATGTCAGTGCTTATGCTTCACGCACTTTAGATGCAGCCCAAGTTAACTACACCACTATTGAGAAGGAGCTTTTGGCTATTGTTTTTGCTTTAGATAAATTCCGATCTTATTTGTTTTGTTCCCATATCATTGTCTTTACTGACCATGTAGATTTGAAGTACTTGTTGAAGAAGCCTGATGCTAAACCTAGATTGATCAGGTGGATGCTTCTTCTTTAGAAGTTTGTTATTGAGATTAAGGACATGAGTGGTACGGAAAACTTGGTTGCTGATCATTTGAGCAGGATTTAGGGACCTGTTGAATCCTTCCTATGAGGGATAATTTCCCTGATGAGCATTTGGTGCATTTGCATTCATCACATATTACACGTTGGTTTGTTGATATTATGAATTTCATTGTTGCATCTTTTGTTCCACCTCATGCATCTAGGTCTCAAATAGATAAACTTAAGAGTGATGCTAAATATTATGTGTGGGATGATCCTTATTTTTAGAGGTTTGGTAGTGATCAAGTGATCCGTGTGTGTGTGCCAAATCATGAGATTCAGTTTATTCTTCAATTTTGTCATGACACACCTACCGACGGTCATTTTGGTCCTTAGCGAACTGCTATAAGAGTATTGGACTATGGGTTCTATTGGCCCATCATGTTTAGAGATGCTTATCACTTTATCACCACTTGTGAGCAATGTCAGAGAGCAGGAGGGACCATTACACATAGGCATGAGATTCCTCAATAGTCTACTATTTTCTGTGAGATTTTTGATGTGTAGGGTATTGATTTTATGGGTCCATATCCTGCTTCTCATGGTTTTTCATATATTCTTGTTGTTGTTGATTATGTTTCTAGATGGGTTGAAGCTAAAGCCACAAGAACTAATGATTCTAAAGTTGTTGTGGATTTTGTGAGATCCAACATATTTTGCAGGTTTGGTGTGCCTAGAGCCATTATCAATGACTAGGGGAGTCAGTTCTATAACAGGTCATTTATATCCTTGCTTCAAAGGTATGGGGTTGAGCATAGAGTTGCTACATCTTATCATCCCCAAACTAATGGGCAATTAGAGGTTTTTAACAGAGAGATCAAGCAAGTGCTATAGAAGGTAGTGCAACGCAACAGGAAGGATTGGAGTAAGTTAATTGAAGATGCTTTATGGACTCACAAGACCGCTTACAGAACACCTTTGGGGATGTCTCCCTATAGGGTGGTTTTTTGGTAAGGCATGCCACCTTCTGGTGGAGATTAAACATCATGCTTATTGGATAGTGAAGAGTTGTAACATGACATTTGATGAAGCGGGTATGGAAAGGAAGCTTCAATTGCAAGAACTTGAAGAGATCTGCTTAGAAGCCTATGAGAACTCCAAGATTTACAAGGAAAAAATTAAGAGGTTTAATGACTCTAGGATTCTTAGGAAGGAGTTCCATATTGGCCAAAAAATGCTCTTGTTTAACTCTCGCCTCAAGCTTATTTCTGGTAAACTTCGATCTAAATGGGGTAGACCTTTTGTTATTACTAATGTTTTTCCCTATGGTGTAGTTGAGATAAAAAATGAAGTTACCGGCAAGGTCTTCAAAGTGAATTTACCGGCATGGTACATTTCTCTTTGGTTGCATTTCATTGCATGATTACATTAAGGAAAATGTGCACTTTAAGTGTGGGGGAAAGAATTTACAAAATTGTTTTATCTATTTTCTGTTTTCTTTGATCGGTTGATCAAGACCTTTGGTCTGTACCCGGACCTGATGAAAAAAATGGGTTCACATCTTATGTACTCGTTGATTTTTACTTGTTTTGTAGGTATATATACATATACATATAATTCCCTATTTTGATCATATCGCACTATGTATCATTTGATAATCCAATGAATCTTTTTTTTTTGTTTTATGTATCTGTTTTTGTTATATTTCTGTTTCTTTTCTGTTTATGTTTTGCTGTATTTGTTTTGTTTTATTATTTCTGTTTTTACATACAGAAAATAAAAAATAAAAAAAATATTTTGCAGTAGTTGTTTTCTATTTTTTTTGAATTTAGACACTTTTTAATTTTTTCATAGGATTTCTAACTTGTATAAATTATGAGAAATGTACCAATTTTTGTTGGATTGAGAGGTTTCATACTTGATGTGAATAATTATTGCAATTGTTGAAGTGATAAGTAGGCTTGGGAAATAAAATTTAAGGTGGATCATGTGAGATAAAATTATGCCTTGTGAATTTTTGGGCCTTTATGAATGAGTCACATTATTCCATTCATGTTCTTTCATGTGTGATTACACCCTTGTGCTAGATTACTCTAGGTTTTGTCTTGTCTCTCTTGTCATTCCTTGTTACACATGCATTGATTGAGATGATTTAGGTCTATTTCTTTTAGCCACTATCCAAATAAACCTAACTTGCATTGATATCCATTGGCACCCTTTTTTAGCCTTTAACCTTTTCTTTCATGTGTAGCTCATTGCAAGCCAAAAAGTGGAAAGTCAGGTTAGAGAAAATGAGCCTTGAAATTGTTTTGAGAGTCTGTTTCAAACAAGTGTGGGGGATTTGTAGTTTGTTTTGATTTGGAAGAAAAGAAAGAGTATAATAAGAAAAGTTCAAAGAAAAAATAATAAAAAGAAGAAAAAGAAGTACAAGAAAAGAAAAAGAAAATTGCAATAAAAGAGCGTTGTGGTTCATTTTCATCATTGTAAGTTTTTTTTTATTTTTTTAATTTTGTTGTTCTCCACCTTGTTTCTTTGTTTCTACCCCTCTTTTTACTTGTTGGCTTACTCTCCATTGCCCCTCTTTGCCCTTAATTTTAGCCTAAATATCTTTCTCTTATCCACCCTTACCTAAATCATACATTATAAACCAATAAGAGCCTTTTTGATCTTTTGATGCGCGTGTATTTCAAGTTGAGTGAATCAGAGTCTTGTCAATATTTGGATGTACTAATTACATGTAGTGTTTGAGTGTAAACACAAACTCATACACATTTGATGAGGTTGAGTGTTGTTCTTTGAGAGATTTCTATCATCTTGATACATTTCTTAATTTTAACTTGACTACTTTTTCATTTTGCACTTTATGATCATGTGTTCATGAAGTGCTTGTTACCTTGATATCATTATTCCATTTTCCATCTTTCTCACTTTTATGCATTATTAGGATTCATTGAAAAATGTGTGTGCCTTGTTCATACCCTTTTTTTTAGTTTGTGGTTTATTCTAGCTTAATTATTTTTCTCTTAGTCTTTCTTTTAATTTTGCCCAAGAGTGCAAACGATAAAGTGTGAGGGAATTTGATTGAGCATTTTTAATTTATTATTTTTCTATTCTTCTAGCTTATTTGACTTCTCTTGTATTCTTATTTTCTCACTTTAACTCAGTTTTGGTCTTAGACAAATAATTGGGCTTAAAGATTGCCTAACTCAACCTGTCATTTCCCTAACATTACAAGCCATTATTATCCCTTTGCAATACATTTCCTTTTTATGTTTCACAAAAAAAAAAAAAAAAACTCTACCTTGCTAACTTCTCCCATCTACATTTTCCTAACTAATGCAAATACTATTATTTTTTGTTTGCTTGGGTTGTGAGTATATGCATTTAATTTATAATATCATGTATAATGATAAGTTACACTTTTATTCTTGGAATTTGAATTATATTAATATTAAATATTTGAAAAGGCACTAAAAGTCCTCTTTGTTTAGTAGACTTTTCTCTTATTTTGATCTTGTCACAATTTTGTACAAAAGTAATAGAAATAGGTAAGTTTTTTTTTTAAAGGTTAGAGTGATACTGCACTATAGAAAATAGAATGACAATTTATACTTAGCATATTTTTTTACCTACTTTTTTTTTTTCAGGGAGAAATGTGCCTATTTTTACCCAACTATATTGGCACAGCAAAAGTTATCTATCAACTAAATATCATTTACAAAAAAAAAAAAGAAAAAGAAAATATCAAGGCATAGGGGGACCAGACCAAGACCTATGAGAGAAGATCAATGAAACCCTTATAAAAAGGAAGATAATTAATGTTTCGAAAGAAGTCTTCCTTAATAAAATTATGAACAAGATCCCAACATCAAAAAAGAAGAAGCGAATAAGCCCTAAAATTGGCTAATTTATCTGTGCAAGCATTACCATTCCTATATATTGTTGATTCTAGGGGAAGCTTCATGAAGTTTGGAAGTCTTTGATACAAGAAGAGTTTTGTGCTTTCAACATGCTTGAAGACTTGGAATTTTATGTAAAAGGAAAGCAATCTGATTGATCCATGCATTCACATATTTAATGTAATCGATTATATCATTCATTCATTGATTTAACAAAGTGGTTTTTATAAAAATCAAACAAAGCTTTTTTATACTTTACCAAGGTTTCTTTATTAACACAAAGGTTTTTGGAAAAATTGTTTTATACTATTGTAATCGATTGCATTAAAGATATAATCGATTAAATTGTTCTTAATTCTGGAAAAACCTTTAAGAACAACGTAATCGATTACTTATCGGGATAATCGATTATTTAACCTTTGCTTTCACATACACTGCCTTGTTGAAACACTTTAATCGATTACCAATAGATAGTAATTGATTACAAAGCTTTACATTGTTATACATGGTTTTAAGACTCTCTGGAAGGATCAATTACCAATAGGTAGTCATCGATTACACAGGCTTAAATTGAAAAAGCCATCTTCATGCTTTAATCGATTACCATTTCTAGTAATCGATTACACCTTGTGTCTGAATTTTGTAAGTTTGCATTAGATAATCGATTACCACATTTTGTAATCGATTACACAATGTATTTTGGAATGCCACAAGCTCCTGCCTTAATCGATTACTAAAGATAGTAATTGATTACACAATGCATTTTATATTTTACAAGTTCCTGTCTTAATCGATTACAAAGACAGAATAATCGATTATTTTGCTCGTTGCTCATGCCCAGAAACTTTGTTAAACACTTTAATTGATTACAAGGTTTATTTAATCGATTACATGAGCATTTTAATCGATTATTAGGCAAGTTTAATCGATTATAGGCATTTACAAAAAGTTGTTATAAATAGAACCTTGACTCAGCTATTTTTCTAACTTTGTGAAACATTACCCATTCGTATTTTCTGAGCTTAAACAGTCTTATGAGTATTCTTAAGTGTTTTCCAAGGGATAAAAGTCTTTCTTGCTCCATTGTGTTTTAATCATGAGAGTTTGAGTCATGCTTCGAGTTTGAAACTTTTTCAAGATTAAGGAAAGTTGTGCTTTTTGATTTCTAATAATTCAACCTAAGTTGGTAACCTCATGTTGCATTGAATCATTGGATCATCAGGTTGTTTCTCTCTTAATTTGGTTGTAATTTTTGTTTTCTATTTTCTTTGTGAATTAGCTATTATATTGGGGTTCTTGCTTGTAACTAGAGAAGGGGTTCTCTAGGTGAAAGAACTGAGTAGTGTTCTCAGGTTCTTGTCTCTTAGAATCTAATAGGGTTTTAGATTTCTGTGAAAGATAGGGCCTTGAAGCCCGAAGGCATGTGAGAAAAACAAAATTTTTCAAGCGGAAACACATATACCACATAAGAATCATTCTTTAGGACATAAATGTTACCTTGTTTATATTCGAAATTTGATGATCAAGGATAGGCTTGAAGATACAAGCCCTCTAGTGTTGATCCACACCACTTCTTGTCAAGACTCAAGAACACTTCTTGAAGGCTACCAATAAACACCAAAGGAGGCAGGCTAGGCACACCAATGGAGAGGAAGAAGGTTAGGTTTTAAAGTGTTTTTACTTATCTAAGAGGCTCACCAATAGATGATATTGGTGGCTGAATTTTCAGCCAAAACTCACACAAAGAGGCACGTGAAAATAGAGGAAAGTAGATAGGGTTTTTCCTCTAAAAACTATTAGAGAATTATGATCACAATAGCACACTTTATAGAAGAGTTTGAGTCAGATTTTTTTAACCAAAAATCTGATCATGAAGCATCCCACACTTGAAGAAAAGATAGAGTTGTTGCATTTCAAAAGTTGCCAACAACCTCCTATCTTATCCTCCTAAGACCAAGTCAATTACCTGAGATTTATTTTTACCAAATGATAATCATATATCAGCCGTATGTAAACCCATAATCAGCCCTCAAACTTCTTCCTAAAATCTAAGACATGATCATGATAAGATGCTAGTTGAATTCAAATTCAAATCTAGCTCTTATCTTCTCCTTTTGATATGAAACTAACTACTATAGTTAATTCATATTTAAATTCAAATATTTAAATTCAAAATTTAAATTATCAAATTTAAATATTAGATAATTAATTTAA
>PYAF01004696.1:82537-92673 GCA_007407185.1 Glycine tomentella | reverse complement strand
TATTAGAAATTATTTAAAAAACATATTGAGGATATTCTCTGGTCATGCCTAAGTTGGTAATGATTCTTAATTGACTAAGGTATGGTGGTTTAACGATACTTATGGTACGTATGATGGTATGATGAAAATATTTTCCATAAGGGATATGTATTTTGCTTATGGATTTTATTATGAAATGATATTGATATGATGATAGGTTGATTCATGTTTCCAAGTCCAATACGAGATTTTGTGAAACATAATCTGATACTACATACAGTAAGATATGTAGTACCCAGGTGCAGATACATGGCAAAATTCATGCATGTTTGCGTAAGATGATCGCATCGTCTACATCCAGTACGAGGTGTAGCTACATACAATACGATATGTAGAGGCCATTTGCACCCTGGGATGGTTCATTTCATGCATTCATATAGTTGCATAATTTTATGCATTTTGTTTGAATATATTGATGATTTACTAATGTACTAACATGTTCGGTGGTTTAGCTTTGCCTACTGAGAAATTTTTATTTCTCACTAGATTTGTTTTATTTTTTTTAGATGGCAACAATGGTCAGTTTCCTTGATGCTCTGGATTAGTGGTGATGTATGAAGGAAGATATAAATTAGGATGAAGTATGGAACATATTGTATCTGTATAACATTGACTTTTGTAACGAGAATTGTGATTATGTATAATATATTAGTCTTAAATCTTTTGTAAGTTTTACATTTTAGAATATTTACTAATATACGGTTCTTAAAAATTTAACTCTAATAAAAGTAATAATAAAATTTATAAAAATCAGTATAAAATTTTAGGTCGTTACATGGGGAATCTTTGGGAGGATTAAAATCCTCCATTTTCGTGACTTGGAAGCTTAAAAACGTATTCAACACCGCTTCCACTCGCCCAGGCGAGCAAAAATGCCTGCAAAACTTGCCTGGGCGAGCTGACTCAATTCTAGAATTTTTGACTTTAGTGAAAACTTAATGTCTCACGTTCCAGACATTAGTTTAACAATCCCAACGGTCAAAAGTAAAAGTTATATATATGGGTTAGGACACTACCTTTAAAATTTTAAATAGATCCAACGGTTAATCAATCCAGAATGATGATTTTACTAATATAGGTTTTCTGGTCAAACTCAGAATCACGTAAATACAACGCATCTCAAACAAACTCCACATAACATGAAGTCTACACCACGCAATGACACATAGATAATTCACATAACAATTAAACTAATCCTAATTAATAAAGAATTCAAATAATACAAGGAATACATCACACATATATTTTAAGTTATCAAAATTTCAGGGTGTTACATTTACTCATATGCAAAGAGAAGAGTTTTATGATCTTCTCAACATAATGGGCTGAGAAAGAGATAGATGCCTACCCTTTCTGCCCCTAACAATATCTATGCCAAGAATTCTCTTAGCAGGACCTAAGATTTTCATATCAAACTCTTTACTAAGCATACTTTTCAAATTTTCAATTTCATTACAGTCTTTAGAAGCAAACATATCATCTACATAGATAAGCAGATAATCATAGCAGCCATCATTCAAACATTTAAAATACACACAATGCTCAAAACTATCAAACCCATGGGACAACACAAAATCATCAAATCTCCTGTACCATTGCCTAGGAGATTGCTTCAGACCATAAATAGATTTCTTAAGCAAACACACCTTACCTTCTGAGCCTTTCTTTACAAACCCTTCAGGTTGCTCCATAAAGATCTGCTCCTCAAGGTAACCATGCAGGAAAGCTGTCTTGACATCCAGCTGCTCCAGCTCTAAGTCAAAGACAGCAGCCTGATTGAGGTGTGTTTGACTACAGGAGAGAACATCTCATGATAGTCAACACCCTCAATCTGAGAGTAACCTTTGGCAACTACCCTTGCCTTAAACTTGGCTGCTTCAACACCAGGCACAACTAGTTTTTTCTTAAACACCCACTTGCAGCCAATTACCTTCTTCCCATGGGGTCTATCAACCAACACCGAAGTCTGATTCCTCTTGAGAGAAGACATCTCTTCTAACATAGCATGCTGCCAATCTAGCTTAGATAGCAACTCCATGGCTTCAGAGTAAGTGCAAGGCTCCTCTTCTTCAAGCTGAGTTCTAACTTGAAGGGCAAATGCTATAAGATCAGCATGAGCAAACCTGTAGGAGGCCTAATAGTCCTCCTAACCCTATCTCTAGCCAACCTATAGTTGGAGAGAGATGACTCCTCTTGATTTTGGCCAAGAGAAGAGTCATCATGAGCTTGATCACTCAAATCAAACTCATGCACAGGACCAAGCTGATTTTCAGCACTCTCAAACTCACTACCATCCAACCTAGATGAGGCAGAATGCTCCACCTCCAGCTGAACCTTGTCAGCAGATTGCACTTGCTCTCTATCCTTTATGATGTCCTTATAAAAGACCATCTCATGAAAGACCACATCCCTACTAATGATGTACTTTCTCTCATTTGGCAGCCACAGCTTGTAGCCTTTAGTGCCAATAGGATACACAATGAAAACAGCTCTAATAGCTCTAGGACTCAACTTATCTTGCTTGGTGTGAACATAAGCAACACAACCAAAAGGTTTCAGGTGATCTAAACCTGGAGGTTTGTCAGACCACATCTCCATAGGAGTCTTAAAATCTATGGCAGATGAAGGACTCCTATTAATGACATAGCATGCAGTGGCAACAGCCTTTGCCCAGAAAGACTTGCCTAAACCAGATTCAACCAGCATACACCTAACCTTATTAAGTATAGTCCTAAGCATCCTTTCAGCTACTCCATTCTGCTGAGGGGTATCAGCACAAGTCATATGCCTAGAGATACCATGTTCCTTACAGAAATCAAAGAACTGACTATTACAGAACTCTAGGCCATTATCAGTTCTAAGAACTTTGACCCTATTCCCAGTCTTATTTTCCACCAGCAACTTCCAATCCTTAAAACTAGCAAAGGCCTGATCCTTCTGTTTTAAGAAGTAGGCCTAGACTCTCCTAGAGTAGGAATCCATTATAGACAGAAAATAGTGGGAACCAGATAGAGAGCTAGGGACTCCTAGGGAGCCCCACAAGTCAGAGTGAACGTACTCTAACACAGCCTTGGCAGAACCCTTGGCCATAGAGAAAGACAACCTATGTGTCTTTCCTAGGACACACATGTAACGCCCGGCCACTTGCAGGATCAACGACTGTCCCTACATACCAACACAAGACTTTTCAGTGTGCTTTGTCCTCACTCACACACTTCCTAAGAAACTTCCTAGGAGGTCACCCATCCCAAGATTGCTCCAAGTCAAGCACGCTTAACTGTGGAGTTCTTATGTTATGGGCTACCGAAAAGTAGATGCACCTTGTTGGTATAGGTAGTACCCATTAAATCCTTTAAGTTATCCTCAACTGTACAGTCCCATACCTGCACAGCCTCTGGATCCCTCTCGTTCGGGTGTGTATTCGATTCATTCATGTACCCCTTCCGCTGGAAGCCTGCCAGGAGCCGCTCCTTGTTCGTGCCTCACTGCACCGGTGATCACTCCCCGCCCTCGTCAGCGCCCGGGATGTTACATGCCCACCAGCTTCCGCCTGGTTCATCCTCGAACCACACCATACTGGTAGAGAGGTCTTGCTCTGATACCACTTGTAACGTCCGGCCACTTACAGGATCAACGACTGTCCCTACATACCAACACAAAGACTTTTCAGTGTGCTTTATCCTCACTCACACACTTCCTGAGAAACTTCCCAGGAGGTCACCCATCCCAAGATTGTTCCAAGTCAAGCACGCTTAACTGTGGAGTTCTTATGTTATGGGCTACCGAAAATTAGATGCACCTTGTTGGTATAGGTAGTACCCATTAAATCCTTTAAGTTATCCTCAACTGTACAAGCCCAAACCTGCACAGCCTCTGGATCCCTCTCGTTCGGGTGTGTATTCGATTCATTCATGTACCCCTTCCGCTGGAAGCCTGCTAGGAGTCGCTGCTTGTCCGTGCCTCATTGCACCGGCGATCACTCCCCGCCCTCAGCGCCCGGGATGTTACAACACACCTCACAAAACTCTAAGTTTTCTAGCTTCTTAGAATCCAAGATACCTTGTTTTCCTAGCTCTTGCAACCTTGGTTGCATATGTGCCCTAACCTTTTGTGCCAAAGAAGAGAATCCTCTTTCTTTCCAAAAACCACACAAGACTCTATACCCAAAGTATTACCCTCCAAGACATACAAACTATTTACAAGCTTCCCTACTAAGAGAGTGGCGTTCCCCTTTAGTACCTTAATTGTTCCTTTTTCACTTTGAAAGACATAGCCACCTTTATCTAATGTACCTAAGGAGATCAGGTTCCTCCTTAGGGTAGGAACAAGCCTCACATCTTTCAACACTTTAATAGACCCATCTTTAAGCCTTAGCTTTACAGATCCTATTCTACCAACCTCACAGGCTTGATCATTACCCATAAAAACCTTTCCACCAGTCTTTTGAGAAAACCCCATCAACCAATCCCTCCTAGGGGTCATGTAAAGGAACAACCAGAATCCAGCACTCATTCATCTTCATGGGAGGTGTCAGATAGGGCCAACACCTCTCTATTCTCACAGCCACTCAGCAGATTTACAAAATTTGTTTTAGGACCTCTATTTTGAACTTTACTCCTTTCAGGGCAGTTCTTTTTAACATGCTCTTCCTTGTGACACTGCTAACATGTCACTTTTCCCTTTGGTTGGTTGTTGGTCTTATATGGATTGCTACTATTATTGTAATTATTATTATTATTATTATTATTGTAGCCTTTTCCTTTATTCCCAAAGCTATTACTCTTTTGTTTCTTGTTATTCTTACCCTTAACTATTAGCCCTTCCCCATTAGTCCTTTTATTCAGGTTCAGTTCTAACTTCTTACACTTCAAGGCAGTCAACACATCCTCCAAACCCAAGGTTTCCCTGCCATACTTGATGGCAGCCTTAACATCCTCATAGGATTCAGGAACAACATTTAAAAGAATTATAGCTTGGTTTTCATCAGATATTTTTTCATCCACATTGGCTAAGCTAATGGTGATCTTTTTAAACTCATCCAAGTTCTCAGCAAGAGACTTATTAGGATCCATCCTAAAACCAAAGAGCTTGTCTTTGAGATAGATCTTGTTTGACAAGGATTTTGTCATGAACAAGGACTCAAGCTTCAGCCACACTCCAGCAGCTGTGGTTTCCTCACTCACCTACCTAAGAACACTATCAGATAAATGTAGAATGAGAAGGCTAAAAGCATTCTCAAGAAGATCAGATTTCTGATCAGGTGTAAGGGTAGAAGGAAAGTCCTTCTCCCCACCTAAAGCCTTTGCACACTTCTGATTTACAAGAACAGCCTTCATCTTCATACGCCACATGTTAAAATCACCCTTGCCATCGAATTTCTCCACCTCAATTCTAGCTGACCCCATCTTGACTATTTCAAGAATGAGAAAGAACAAGAACATAGAGAATAGAAAAAACAGAAAAGGGAGACACCAAGAACCAAGGCTCTGATACCAGTTGTTATATTATATTGTTCAGAGAACACGCGGAAGCATAGACGTAATTACAAAGGTGAAGGATACAAAGAAGTAAACACCAGAATTTTACTTGGTTCATTAACTTGTTATTAACAAGTTAACTAATCCAAGGGCAAAGGGATAATCTCCCAGTTCTTACTCAATTTATCTCTATACAAACATTACAAGAATTCAACTCAAGTAATACATAGGTAACAGAACCTATACATCAATTTCTACTTTATACAGAAATTACGAATTACCTAACACAATGAAACTAAAACACAAAACGAAGAACATCCATCAAGGTATTAATCTGAAAACCTAAACAGTCAAAATTTCAAATACCTAGCAGATACAATCAGTTTAATCAAAGAAGACAAGATTAATCCTCTTCACCTTCGTTCAATAGCCCAAGAATATATCTCTCATTCAAGTTTCATCACAAACCCCGCACGACTCAAGGAACCTCGTCGGTAAACTTTTAAATAAAAAAGGGAACAAGAAAACTTACCTAGAACCTCAAGACAGAGTACAAGAATAACCCTCTATCAAGAACTCTATACACACCTTGTTTTTATTGTATGAAGAGAAGAAACAAGGCACCATCTCTATCGGGGATGAGAGAATTCAAGAGAGAAAGAGAGCTAGGGTTCAACTTCTAAAATAAAAGCATTCACGCATACCACAGCGAGAGAGAAAAAACGTCTTTAGGAGAATTCTAATTATTCACTTAAAAAATTTGCATACACTAAAAGGAAACGAATATATTGAAAGCATAAAAAAGGAATGGGCCAGGCCCAATACACATACAACAATATATGAAACGCACAGTATTACTTATAGTGGCTTTTATAAAAGGTTTTTATTTTTATTTTTATTTTTCAGAAAATACAATTATCATCTCATGATTACGACCACGATGTTGAGACCTAAAAATTGTTTGCTTGTAGTGTTTTCAGATGGCGAAGACGAAAACCCTAGTTTTTTCAATCAATTCTTGTGCCCTCATGAAGGGCATTACTAGCTCCGTCTAAGCACCTTTGATATTGACGATGGCATTACTCTACTCCACCACTATCATCTTATGATGATCACTAACTTTCCATTACTTCTTGGTTCAAGATTTTCCTCTGACCTTATGAAGCTGGCCTCGAAACTCTCCTTCATACTCCAATTGGCTTAGTCTAATGTATAATAATCCAAGGTTTTGATAAAAAAAAAAAATTTACAATATTCCGTCACAAAAAGAGTTAGTGACGGATTTTGCGACGGATTTAGCGACGGCTAGAGAGTGGCGCCGTTAGCGTGGGAACTGACGCCATTAGCATGGGAGGTGCGCTAGAGTGGCGCGATTAGCGCCAGTTATGGCGCTGTTAGCGCCAGAATGCTCCAGAAAGCCATTTCTTTCGAATTCTTGGCGCCAGTAGCGTGGGGACGTGTTCAAGACCCTATAAAAGGGTCATTTGGACGAATTTCTGGGCCAGAATCAGTTCTTCTTCTTCCTCGAGCTTCCTTCCGCCATTAATGAAGTAGAAAGCGTCATATCTCCTCCATACTTCCTCTAAACACTTCCTATCCTTCAGGAAAGTTGTAAGGAACTACTCTATGAGCTAGAATCCAGTTTCTAACTTTCTCAAGAGCCATCAATCGGAGAGATCCCGTTCTCTAGAGAATTTGACAAAGCTTGGATTTTGAGGAGAAAGAAGGCGATTCAAGGACGTTGAAGCTTGGAGAAGCGATTCTTCAGCCTTCCTCGACTGTTTTGTGGTAAGAAACTTAAGTTTTACTGATTGATTTGTCAAATTGGTAATAGGATGAATAGTAACCCATTTGTGTTAGGGCTGGAATTAGGCTTGGGTTTTTTAGAAAAGCATGCTCAGGAGGTTGTTCTGATGAATATGGAACTTTGAAACATGACCTTAGATGAAATTTGGTTTTGACTCTGAGATATGTATGAGTAGGCTAAATGAAGGGTATTATGACAGATATGAGCCTAAGTGCCTTTACAAAAGTTGTTCAGAAGGCCAAATAAACGGTGAAAACGTGTTGATATAACTGTTTTAGCTAAGTTGGATTATTATTGATATATAGCCTGGACAAAGGCAATTGCACTGATTGAATTGACTTATACAGAGTCTTAAAGAGACTCTAAGGCCTTGGTTAGGCTGAGATAGATCCTGCTGAGGGTCTGTGAGTCACCTATGAGGTGGTTAGTTATAATAACCCTAAGATAGTGGATTGAGAGGGTTATAGAAAGGAATTATGTTTTCCTTTCATTAAACGGTTGAGAACCGTTGTTAGGTGTTTTGTAGGGTGTTATTGATGATTGATTGTGCTGTATGCCTGTATATAGGGTGGGACACCAAGAGTGTCAGTGGCGGAGACCACAGCCCAGCGATTGGACAGCAGAGCACTACCGTGCCAGGTAAGCTCTTTGTTCTTGGGAGTGTTTTCCCACTACTTGTGTTTTCCCCATACTCCGAGATAGAGTGATGGGTGTATCTATGGTTTACATGCATTGAATTGGTTGTTACAGCTTTCTTCATGATGATATGTATGCATGTATCTGTGCTCTGTGTATGGTTGCCTTTCGGATAGATCTTCTGGCCAGTAGATAGATATGGACCTCCCTAGGAGTAGAGCGCAACTCCTGGCTTGGTTTGCTCCATAGGAGAGATTCCTCAAGACCAAGAGATAGGTGGTCTCGTGATGTAGCAGCCTATTCTCGGAGGTACCATATGGCGTGCATCCTTGTGTAGGGGTAGCTCCCGTTGGATGACACAGGTGTGAGTTCCGGCCTCACAATGTGGACTGAGATGGTCCACGATGACTTACTGGGTACTGAGATGGTCCTAGGGGACTGAGATGGTCCTGGACACTTATGATGTACACATTAGAGCTTGTGTGTGCCTATGTGTTGTTGTGATGATGTTGTGATGCCTATTAATGTATTGTTGTGATCATGGAAGTGAGCCAGGGTGAAGGAGAAGCTCCAAGAACCCTGAGCTTACTGAGATTTTTATCTCACCCCGTGTGTGGGAATTACATTTTTTTTCAGGTTGTACAACTGACAGGGATGAGAGACTCCAGGGTGAGAGGCCCTAGTAGGGGACATACATATATAGCTGCTTGGAGCAGTGTTTTGAGAGCTTGGCTGCTCACTGTTGTGTGCAAACATATATATATATATATATATATATATATATATATATATATATATGATATGTGTTGTTATTTTGTACCCTGTAGGAAAAATTGGATATGTTTGTATATATTGAATTTCTGTATATGGTGTACCCTCATATGAGGATTTGATAAGTGATAATAGGGCACTGATGCCTACTTTTTGTGGATACAGTTAAAGTATTTTGTTGTGGAATGTACATATAATCTATGTATAGGTGGATGGATATCTATGGTTATAACCTCCTGGTATATCGGTTTGGATATTTTTGTTTTAGTTGCCATTGTTTTACGTTGTCAGGATCGCTAAGGCTGTTGTGGTAATCTGGCATTCATTTACTTTACTGTTTATACGTACCATACATAATGAATCAAGAAAAATGATCTTGGGAATTGCTTTCTAAAGATTTGGGTCATTAATTTTAATTAATTACCGCACTAATATGATAAAATAATATGATAATACACCGGATGCATACAGGGTGTTACATAATGTCTAAGGCAAAAGACTCCTTTTGGAAGCATTGGGGTATCTATCATGCTATTAACATATCGGTAAGGATATTCATCCAAGGTAACATGTCTTTCTTAGGAATTTGTAGTGACTACACATTAATCTCTAATTGTAAGGAATTTGTAGTGACTACACATTAACCTCACACGTGGTTGAGCCTGACATAGTTCAAATCAGAGAGAATTTGACGAGTCCTACACGGCCCTTGAGGATTCTGGACCGGATGGAAAAGCAGATCCGCAGCAAAACCATTCCCATAGTCAAGGTACAATGGGAAGGCAGAACGCCTGAAGAAGCAACTTGGGAGCGAGAGCAGGAGCTGCTTCAGACGTATCCTGAGTTAGCTAACAGGTATGCTTTTGAATTTTGCGGACAAAATTCCTTAAAAGGAGGGGTGAATGTAAGGACTGTTATTTTCGACGCTTAACCCCGCGCGATAGCGCGGGGATTCAGGTCAGAAAACCCTGCTAAGGGTGCGGCGCCGGTGGAGTCAGGATTGGCGCTGGTGGCGCTAAAAGTAATAGCTTGAATTCGTAAGTATATGTTAAGCATGAATCTAAGTTTTATGGTGGTTTTGGCATATGGCGCGACACACTTGGGGTGCGGCGCGACGCGCGCCATATGTGTATATAGGGCAGATGATTCTGCCATGTCACGCGAGTAGCGTGGGAGTCCACGCGAGTCGCGCCACAGCTGCTGGAGCTTGGCGCGAGTAGCGCCATAAGTGTTCCAGGAAGTCTGTTTTGGCACTGGAATGTGGCGCGGGTAGCGCCATATATGGCGCGAGTAGCGCGGGAACGTCGGCAGAACGAGAATTTAAGGCCCAAAATACGAAATTTGCTGCATTTTCCTTCCCCTCTTCTTCTTCCTCCGTCCCTAACCTCCATAGAAGCGATTCCAAG
>PYAF01004696.1:69143-82437 GCA_007407185.1 Glycine tomentella | reverse complement strand
CCTTATTATCTGTCTGTATTAGATTTAAATTGGTAAACTGGATCAGCAGGGGCATGATTATGATTTTATTTTCTGACGTTTCCGTACATGATGTATCAAGAAAACGATTCTATGCTTCCGCTATTGTTTATAAATTGGATACGATGCGCTAATCTGATATTATTAATGTTAACACGTCGGAGGCCTACGGGGTGTTACACTAATGTCCAAAAGGATTCTTGTAAAGTCTCATGCCATTTCTTTGGATGATCTTCTCAATTCTTCTTTATTTTATCAATGAGAATTTTTTATGTGGCTTCGGCTTTCCCAATGGCTTGTGCATAGTTTGATGTTGAATGAACTAGCTTTATTCCAAATTGTTGAACAAAATGATGCCACCTTTTCTCTAGTAAGTTCCTTGATCACTGGTAATCGACTCAGGTATACCGAAGTGACATATGATGTGATGCTCGATAAGTCATATCACTACCTCTTGAGTCACATTCACCAATGGCTTAGGCTCTACCCATTTCGTAAAGTAATTTGTTGACACCAATATAAAACCATGTCTTTTGGACGACGTTGGGTGAATTTTTCCAATAACATCCATAGTCCATCCTCTAAATGGCCAAGGTTTGATCAAAACATGCATCTTTTCAACTGGATTTCTTTGTAAAGGGCCAAACCTTTGACATTCTTCACACCCCTTAAATAACGATAACAATCAATAGTGATCGTTGGCTAGTAATATTCTTGCCGAATTAACAACCACTTTATCATGGGACCAGTCCTATGTGTTCCAAACATTCTGTAACGACCCGCTTCGTCGTTATGATATCACTAACTCTAGATTGGGCAACTTCAATTTTTAATATGAAAACTCTATTAATTTGATTATGAAAATGGTAGTAGATTTTTTTCGTGATAATACCATTATTATACACACGATACAATTACAGAATTGAATACACATGTATGCATATATTGAACCAGTACATGTCATTTACATATCAAAATTTAATTTGGTTTTACATATATTTACACTCGGAATCTTACATGACCAACAAAAGAATCAAAGAACTAACTAAGAAAGAGTTTATTAATAAAACACAACTCTTTCCCAAAAAAAGAATTCCAACATCATCACGTCGGCTTGGCGGTTCCAACAAAAAGAATCTCCCTCCAAGGTCACCTATTGCTGCTCATCTGCTCCCACGAACGAAAGTTCGCGATCATCACAGGTACCAACCACAAGGTACAACAAATGCAATGGTGAATTGATTATATAAAACCAACACACATCAGATAGCAACAATTGGGAAGGAAACAACATTACCCACCACAATAATTCACAAAAATCTATGATTCCAATACACACTCAATAAACCAATCATCCAATGCATTTCATAACTCAAACAATCATGCATAGAATGATGCATGCACCGACTCATCTATCAGCATGCAATGTGGCACCATCCTCATGGAAATAGCCTCTCTCAAGAAAATGATGCAGTAGCTCGTCAAGGTTACTCTGTCATGCACAGGCCGCTCCCCCCATGGTGATCAACCCTGAGTCATAAGGGAGTTCCAAACAGAGATGCCCCCCTAGTACCTCCTTACACTATTGCCACCATCCTATTTCCATCAATGCAAATGAAGTATGAAACATGAGCATCATCAATGTATGACCCGGCTAGGAACACATCCTTCCTCGCAAGGGTAACCCGTCATACACCCTCATGTACATACATAACACCCCAATATGGGCTCATCAATGCACTGGCCGTGGCTAGGAACACATCCTTCCTCGCAAGGATAACCAACCGGTCACTGCATCCCACGTGTACATACACAACATACAACCATGAGCACCATCAATGTATGACCTGGCTAGAAACACATCCTTCCTCGCAAGGGTAACCAGTCATACACCCCCCATGGGTATCCATGTATATCTATGTGACTTGACATTATTCACATCAACATTATCTCTCATCCATGTCATTATCAACCTCAACATCATATCATCTCAATATCATCATCATGCATATCAATATCATTTCATTTGAACATCATCAACTACATCAACATTATCTCATTTAAACATCATCAACTACATCAATGGTATCTCAATTTCAATATCATCAACGACATCACAATCAATCACATTTCACATCTATACATAATACATATGTCTGAGATTCACATTCCCTGCGTCTTTAGACAATCCAAATTTCATACATTCACAATTCATCATATCACAAGACTGATAGTTTTAGGAAAATTCTAAATTAAAGAGTAGGATACAATATAGAAAACACACTCTTATGTCCATTTAAAAATTTAATAAAAAATTAAATAGGAAAACATATTATAAAATTTTGGACAGAGTCTCCTATGTAATTAAGACTTTTCCCAAAATTTTAATCATTACAACGACAATATCATTCATAATTTTATCCATCAACAAACCAATTCATCGCATCCCATTAGTTAAAAACATAGTTTTTCTTGAAAACGAGCACACACAGGAACAAACACCCATCAATCATGAATACATCGCATCCCATTAGTTAAAAACTTAGTTTTTCTTGAAAACCAACACACAGCAGGGACAGATAGTTATCTTCATAGTTGAACTCCCTGGCCCCCAACTATGGTATCTAAATTATCACCAAAATAATAAACTCCCTTTACCTATCTATATCCCTCTGTTAGCTCCTTGAAACGTCATTTTGAGATTTCTCAAGTTCATGTGCTTTGACCCAAACGTAGAGCTTTATATACCAAATTGAAGATAATTTAGTATTGATTTCATAAACAAGGCTAACGTTAGCATTCGGGGTCAAATACCAACTTAAATTTATAAAGAGGCTAAAATGGTGTTTTGGGAGTCCACATCAAAAGACATATTTGGAAATTTCAATCACACCAATGACCAGGATTCAACAAGGATCACGAAAATGACATTAGTTTCATAAAAATGAGACTTTTACAACATCTCATATTCAAAGGATTATTCAAAGGAAGTGTAAAACTCCCAATAATGGTACCCAAAACACAAGAGACACTAAGAGAAGCTTAAACTAGCTAAAAGAAGACAAAGGAAACCAAGGTTACCTCAAAGAAACTAAGAAAGAAGGATTGGTATCTCCGTTATCTACCGAAAGATTGAGAAGAGTTTCGAAAATTCCACTCCGATTAAAGGGTTCCTCTCCGTGCGGTGGTCTCGTGGCAAGCAACGGCAGCCCGTGGTGGTCATCGGTGGTGGAGGGTGATGGTGGGAGGTTGGGGAAGCTTTGGGAGAATTAAAATCCTCCATTTTCGTGACTTGGAGGCTTAAATATGTATTCAACACCGCCTCCACTCTCCCAGGCAAGCAAAAATGTCTGCAAAATTCGCTTGGGTGAGCTGTCCCAATTCTAGAATTTTCTGCTTGAGTAAAAAATTAATTTCTCACGTTCCAGACATTATATTGACAATCCCAACGGTCAAAGGTTATATTTATGGGTTAGGAACCTATCTTTATAATTTTAATGCAATCCAACGGTTCAACTATCTATAATGGTATTTTATGGAAATAGGTTTTTGGGTCAAATTCGAAATCACTCAATTACAACAATGTAGCCTTCACCAATTTTGCCACTGTTTTGGTAATCTTTAGTGAGAAATTGTTTTTGAATCTCTAGATTGACCACAAAGTTGTGAAGATAATGTCTCTTGATATCAATTTCAACTTGTTGTTTCAGATGAGAAACTTTTTCTCATCCAATCAAATGGTAACTGAGTGGCATTCTAGAAACTGGTAATGATGTTTGAACATATGAAGTTGAATGGTGAGGATTTCCTGAATTTTGGAACAGATTGAATGGTGAGGTGATAGTCCAATTCAAATTCAAGCTCTCGATACAATAATATAATCTTTGTTTTGATGCATTATTTGGTGCACCTCTGCCAATAGTTTTGTTGCCCTGCTATTTGCACGTTGAATGCCAACAAATTCTTTCATTTGCTCTTCGTTTTGAGAATCAAGGGATGTAACTAAAGTGATATTTTAAATTTTTTTAGTTTTCCTACATATCATTTGCTCAATTTATCTTAGGCATTTATTAAGCATCACAAAGAACCAGGCAAGTGCATCAAGCATTAGAGATGCATTAAACCAAAGATTGGGGGCACCATATTCATGTGATATTGGCTATGAAAGATTTCTTTGCCTTGAGGTTTGTTCTATAGCCACTCTTTAGAGTTTCTCTATTATGAACTAAATCTGTCTTTTTCTGTTGTGAATATGTGAACCTATCTCAAGAATGAATTAATTATATACGGACGGTCTTGAGATGTATACTTGAACTTATATCATGATTTCAACTATGTTTGTGAACTAATTCCATTTTAATTTTTAAATATTTTTAACCTCTTATTATTATAATAATGTTTCTTTTACTTTAACGGGGTTCGAGATATAGAAATGAGTTGCTCTTTGTAGATTGTCCAACTTATTAGAGAGAATCATTTTTTGTTAGTTTTCTACATGTATAGCATTTTCACAAATACCTTACTTGTCTAGTAAGCTTCCTAACTACTATGAAAATCAAATAATTAGTAAAGTTTAACATCCCATCACTATTATTGATTGTAATATATATGTAACTGCTGAGTTAGTGATGACAAACTGATGTTTTAATATGTAATATGTTAAGTCCAAATACATTGTCTTTTTTTTTTATTCTGCTACCAAATTATTTTCTTATTGTACCACACCATGTCTTCTTTGTGTTTTGTGATAGATTCACATTTGCAATGACAAAATCTTTTGATTGCTTTGATTGATTGTTTCAGTAATGACCTGCCTCATTGCTACGATATCACTACTCTAAACGTATAATTTTCAAATTTTAAATGAAAACTCTATTAATTTGAATCTGAAAATGAAGGTAAATTTCTCGCGATAATACACTTATAAAAAATGTACAAATACGTAAATAAATAAATACACACACACACACACACACACACACACACATATATATATATATAAATATAAATATATTAAACCATTACATATCATTCACTTTTTACATATATCTAAGCTTGAGATTACGTGCCTTATCAAATAGAAACAAGGAACCAACTAAGAAAGAGTTGTTATCAAAACACAATTCTCTCCCAAAATAAATTCCAACATTAACATGTCGCTTGGTGGCTCCAACAAAATGATTTCCCTCCAACATCATCTATTGCTGCTCATCTGCTCCCACGAACAAAGGTTCATGATCATCACATGTACAAACCACACAGTACAAAATTGCAAGGGTGAATTTATTATACAAGATCAACAAGCATCGAATGACAATGATTAGCAAGAAAACAATAATAATAACCACAATCATTCTCAGTAATCAATCAGTTCAACATACACTCAACAAACTAGTCATCAAATTTTTTCACAATTCAAATTAATTATGCTCAGAATGATGTATGCACCCGACTCAACTGTCAAATGCAATGTGGTACCATTCGTCAGAAAATAGCCTAAGCATGCTTACATGACACTCTCACTTAGGAAAACGATGCAATAGCTCGTCGAGGTCACCCTATCGTGCACAGGAAACTCACCCATGGTGATCATTCTAAGTCATAAGGGAGTTTCAAACTGAGTGATATGTCTCCAAGTACCTGCATTTTTATCCTTATGAAAAACCATAGCTTACTGCCACCATTTATATTATTTCTATGCAATTATGAAGTATGAAACATGGGCACCATCAATGCACTGGTCGTGGATAGTTAAAAATTCTATGCAATCCCTTTCCCTCTCCAGGGATGCTTAAAATTCTTAAACCAATCATCTTCCCTCCCAAGGATATCCAACAAGTCATTGCACCCCTTTGTACATACACAACATATATCCATCACAAAAACATCGTCAACATCAATGTCATCATCAACATCAACATCATCTCATCTCAATGTCATAATCACCATCAACATCATCTCATATTAATATAATCATCAACATAATCTCATTTCAATATTATCAACATCACAAACAATCACATTTCACAAATATACATATAATACATGCCTGAGATTCACATTCCCCAAGTCTTCAGACAACACAAATCTCATATATTCATAATCCATAATATCACGAGACTAATATTTTAGAAAAAATCTAAATTAAAGAGGAGAACTATAATATACAAAACAAACTCATGCCCATTTAAAATTTAATAAAGAAGTAAGAGAATAAATTATAAAATTTTGGACAAAGTCTCCTCTGTAATTAAGACTTTTCCCAACAAAATCAAATCATTACAACAATAACATTATTCACAATTTCATTCACCAATAATAAATAGATCGCATCCCATTAATTTAAAACACAGTTTTTCTTGAAAACCAACACACAACAAGGACACACAATACCTTAATAACAAATATATCGTATCCCATTAGTTTAAAAGATAGTTTTTCTTGAAAACCATCACACAATAGGGACAAACATACATCCCCATAATTGGGTTCCTTAACCCCAACTATGGTATCAAAAGCTGTAAACAAACAATAAAATCCACTCACCTATCTATATCTCTTAGTTATCTCCTTGTAGCATCGTTTTAAGATATCTCAGATTCACATCCTTTGGTCCAAACATAGAGCTCTATATACCAAATCAAAGATAATTTAGTATAGATTTCAAAGACAAGGTTAATATTAACACTCAGGGTCAAACATCCACTCAAATTTAAAAATGGGCTAAAATGATGTTTTGGGAGTCCACATAAAAAAAGGTCATTTTGAAATTTTGCCATGCCAATGTGACCAGAATTCAACGAAGGTCACAAAAATGTCATCAATATTATAAAAAGATAACTTTAACAATGTCTCATTTTCAAAGGTTTTTCAAAGGAAGTGTAAAAACATCCAATAACGGTAACCAAGTCACAAAAGATACTAAGAGAGGTTCAAACTAGCTAGGAGAAGGCATAGAAAATACGGTTATCTCGAAGAAACCATGAAGGGAGGATTGGAGGGTGGGTCCATTCTCTACCGAATCCTTGAGTTGAGTTTTGAAGATTTTACTCCGATTAATGTGTTCATCTCTGTGCTGTGGTCTGACGGCAAGAAACGACAGCTCATGGCGATCAGTGGTGGTTGTGGGTGGTGGAGGAGGAGGATGAGAGCTTGGGTGAAGTTTTTGGGGAAGAATAAGGCTGAAAATTTGTGGTTTCATGATGTTGCACATTTTTGTAGCAGACTATAGTCACCCCGACCAATTTTGCTTGCTTGGGCGAGCTGACTCGGTTTTAACAAATTTCATTGCTTTTGTGAAAAGCTAATATATCATGCTAACGATGTTATTTATCCCATACCAATGGTCCAAACGTGCATACGTGGGTTATGAGCCTAACTTTAAAATATTAAGATGATCCAACGGTTAACCAATCCGGGATTGTGCTTTTACCAAAATAGGTTTTGGGTCAAACTCGAAATCACACACTTCCAATGCAAGTCAATCAAACTTCGCATAACCTAACATCCATACCAAGCAGTTGAACAGGATAATTCACACAACACTTCAACTAATCCAAATTAATAAAGTAATTAAATAATACAACAAATACATCGAACATATATTGTCAGTTATCAAAATTTCAGGGCGTTACAGTTTATGTATAGATTTTAATAGTGGATAGGTTGGATTATTTTTATATGTGTCTACAGGTTTGTCACTACAACTTGATACGAGGATCATATTGTTCTCTGGCTGTAATATTTTCAAGAATCCTTTGGTCTCTACTCTCTAATTGCAATAAAAATCAATTGAACAGTCAAAAGTATATTACCTGTAATGATATGTTGCATTTGAATAAAGCAACTTGAGATTAATGTTGTCTAAAACTTGTATGTCTTTGATGGGTTTAAAACATTTACATTTACCCATATGATTTTTGTTTTGAAGATGGACCCCCATGATGTTTTCTCGTTCGTGGCATAGAGAGTGGCTTGAGGACATTTTAAAACACCTCCAACAGACCCTTTACAAGTTCTTCCTTCTCCATATATATCTCTTCCACTTATGAGCATTGTGAGAATTACTAGGCACGTGTTTCAGTCCTATCCTCTTATCACTTCAACCAATTTCTTCCTATTAAGGTTTGTGTAATATATTTGGTGCTATCTCATTTGCTCCACATTGGGAGAACCAATTGAAAATTTATGTTTTCTAAGAATTAGCATAAATTTATTTTCATAAGCACACTTCTTTCCATTAATTTGTCCAATCTGCTCTGACTTCAAATCAACTAGCAAGTGTATTTGTCTTATCATGCTTTGAATGCAATGTCTAGCATGATTTTTCAACAATATTGATGGAAATAATTTTTATTTCATTGATGGTTTGTTATATCATTATGTTTCTAAGTGCACACGTTAAGTGTTTTTCATGTATATTAATTTCATTTTATATCCATCATCATTGACATCGGTGTGAAACATGCTTTGCTATTCTTTTGTCTCGAGTGCTCTCTATCACACAATCCACCCTTGAGTGTTTTTCAGAATACAAAAGTTTTGTCACATTTCTACACCAGTTTTAGCCAGAACCGATGTAGATAACGATTTTCAACATTGGTTTTAAAATCGATGCTGAAAATGCCTACTTTCAATGACAACCATTTCAACATCGGTTCTAGAACCAATGTTGAAACTCCTTTAGAATCAATGTTAAAGCCTTTTTTATGTAGTAGTGTTGGAAAAATTTTCAATGCGTTGAATGTAGTAGAACATTTGTTTCTTGCCTTCTCTATGTGTATAGACTCCTTTACAAACATTGATTCTTACATGAGCAATTCTCATGAAGTTTCTTCCAAGAATGATTGGAATTTGATATTCCTCCTCTATATCCATGACAAAAAAATCAATTATAAATGTTAAATGGTTTACCTTTATTGTCACGTTTACCGCTTTCCATAGTGCTTTCTTTATAGAACCATTGACAAATGGTAAAGTCATGTTTGTGGGCTTTAGGTTAAGGCGACCAATCTTCTCTAAGAAAGAATGAGGCATGAGGTTTCAACTTGCACCTAAGTTAAGTAGTGCATGGTCGATAGAGAGATTTCCCAATGTGATGGGGATGGTAAAGCATCCCTTGTCCTCCAAATGTCTTGTGGGTCTTACTTGATGTAGCATGCCCCATGTGAGTTTTTCAATAGGCGGTTCCTCCTTTTTTCTTTTCTCAATCAAAGCATTTTTTTCATCCACTTCTTTTCTTCTCTTGAACCTTAACCATTTGAGTCTGTATATTAGAAATTTGGGTCTCAAGATCTTTTTCTTCCTTGTCCAGCACAATAATCGATTCCTTCAACTTTGTGTAAAAAGCCTTCATGGAAGAAACCTCTTTAATTTACTCTTCTAATCTCGACCTCTCATTCTTTGTATCTGCTTCCAAGGTCCCAATACCTACCTAACTGACTATAAATGTAAGATGCATGTCTATTAGTAAAGATCAAGTTAGAAGAATCTAAAGTTTCTTTGTCATATTTAGACATAATGTCCTCATACTTGTCAAAATCAGTACAAAAACTCTTATTTCTTTTCGGACATTAGAAAGCAAGAGAATAAATTTAAGGTCTTGATCAACTCAAAGGATAGCCAAGCGAAATCGACCCGAAACTTCTTGATATTTTAGACAAGGTGTGAAGTTGACTTGCACTGGTTTCTAAGGTAGCTCTGATTTCAGTTTCATGACTTTGCCATTGGTGAAAAATTGTATAATTCTCATCATCTAATTCGAACATGTTGCCCTCTTTATAATGTTCCGCTAATTTATCATTTTGAGAACTTTCTTTTTCTTCTTCGGCTTAAGAAATGGGAGGTTCATTTTCTTCTGTCGAGGGCATAGTGATAATTAGTTTGACTAATTGTACATGTTCGAAAACCACATTCTCTTGTTTGACATCTGCCACATTAACATTAGGATGAGGATGATCAACTTGCATAATTTCAGGATGCTCAACAATAATTTTTTCAACTTGGGCAGCAGGTTGATAAACCACTTGATCTTTGTCTTTAGTTTTTTCCCAAGGAAGCTTCATGGCCTTATCAAAAGAATCTTCAATCTCTTTAACTTCTGGTAGGTTTTCTTTCAAAACAGTTTGAGTGGTTGAAAATGGAATGGCTTTGGAGTAATTTGGACCAAGTCAAAAATTTAAATCTATTGGACTATAAATTAGTCTGTTAGCATAATGATATGATCTCATCAATTGGAGAAATTTCAAAGAATTTTTCTCTCATTCTACCTAGTTTGATATGATCAATCTTTTCTATGGTCGAACTTACTTTAGGGGTATGATTGTTATTATCACCATCGTTAAAAATATATAATGTTAGTATTTGAATAATTTTTGTGCAAAATAAATAAACAAAGAATTCGACACTTATAAAACTTTTGGAGTTCGAATTAGTTTCATCAAAGTCGGAAGATAGTTCTTTAACATCTAAATCCTGTAAGTTTGATAACCAATGTTTATCTTGTGAGACTCGACTTGATGCATCTGATGGTTCAAATGTGTAACACCCCCGTAGGCCTCCGGTGTGTTATCATTATTAATATCAGATTAGCGTTTCATTAACATAAATATATTACTCAGCGGAAGCATAGAATCGTTTTTCTTGATTCATTATGTATGGAATTATCATCCTTAAAAGGGATATTCATATAAAGCACGAATTCATACCATTGCTGATCCAGTTTCTCATACAAAACCAAAAACATATAAATAAACATCCACAGAATACTCAGGAGGGAATATACATCATATCATTAACAGTTCTGTTTATACATATACATTAGTGTCTTCACCACACTGTGGTGATACAAAAGAATAGCTTCTGTTTATACATATACATTAGTGTCTTCACCACACTATGGTGATACAAAAGAATAGCTACCCTCACAGAGGGTTTACAAAACTATACAGCCCTTACTCAGGGTACAAAACATAAACCAAACAAAATTGAGCCTTCAAGCTCATTCTTCTGCTTTCAGCTAAGCAGAGATGTCTCTACTCGGGCCTCCTGCCCTGAGACTGCTCTCTTCTGAAGAGTCACCTGAAATCATAAATTCCCACACGGGGTAAGATATATATCTCAGCAAGTCCAGGGTCCAAGGAGGAATTTCCTCCACCCTGGCCCACTTTCCACAACACATACATCAGACAATCACAGACAAAATGGCCCACTGGCCCTCATAACAATAAATCAAACAGCCAAGCTTGGCGGAGCTACCTCAACGCCCAAATTCAATAAACATGGCGTAGCTACCTCAACGCCTCAATCAATGCACATGGCGGAGCTACCTCAACGCCTTAATTAGCAAGCATGGCGGAGCTACCTCAACGCCTATCTCAGTATCATGGCGAAGCTACCTCAACGGCCATCTAATGGCCAATAGATTTATCACAAGCATAACATATAACAATCACAGATGCACACATTTATCATTATGATAATGCGACCACCAATGCATGCATCAGGAAATAACCAGCACTCCCCCGGAGTGTGTTGAGGCATACAAGATGGGAAATTCTCCCCAGGGACACTGAACTTACCTGGTAAGGTATCACTCTGTAATCCAGTCCCTGCTCTGTGGCTCCCGCCACAGACACCTTCAATGTCAAGCCCTATTCAAGGCATATATTTATCAGAACCAAGTCAACAGACATTCAGTCACAGAACATATCGTATCAGAAATCCCCTATCCTAGGGTTTAATCAAATCCAGCCTGCACAAGGCTTTTCACAGGCCATACAGGGTTCTGTTGCGATAACCGCACACTACAGCAAGTGCACCGATCGTTTCCAAGTAATAAAGTAGGTAAGTGAGTATCGTTCTCCACAGGGATTGGGGTGATTTCACAGTAATGTTCAGTCAACGCAATTGGAAAATAAAAAGAAATTATTTATGAAAGATTTGTTGTTGTGTGTTGAGTGATTCAATAAAGAACAAAATTGAAAGAAATAATTGCAGTAAATTAGTAGAAGTGTTACCAATGGAAGAAGCAATTGCGCCCCGGGCGTGAGATTGTCGCCCCGGGCGTGAGATTACAGAGAAGGTGGCGCTCCAGGCGTGAGCTTGGCGCCCCGGGCGCCAGACCCTCAGCTTGGTTTTCTTCTTTCTTTTGCCTGATTCTCCTCTTTTTGGCCTGAAATCACAACTTAGTAATGAAATGAGATAAAATTAAACATAAGCAACAATTAAACTAATTCAAACCTATATTCCTAAAGATTTAATTGAATAATAACCTAAAACTAGCCTAAAACTAAGATGTGTTAGCAACACATCAAACAATTCCCAGATTTAATAGTTGCTGTCCTCAGCAACAGGAAGAACCTCAAGATAAAAGCAAGGGTCAATAATCAAACTGAACCTGTAACGCCTCCTTTTACTCACTCGTGCTTGATTAATTTTATATGAAAATTGGTGTTCTTTTTGTATTATAACGTTTTTAGTTATAAATTTTTCGGAAATTCTTTTTTTTCTTCGCTTGCAATTTACAATTCGATCGTAACATAAACAGTTTTCCCTCACCACGGGAATAAATAAGTACAGTGCATAGTACAGTCCCAAATATATGTCCAAAATAATATACAGACTGTTTCTAGTTTACACGTCCATAAAATACATCAAATACAAAATACGAGTCATCAAGCTTTCTCATCAACCCTTCTTCAACAACATCCACAGCCTATACATCATTGCTTCCCTGCTCGCCCGAATGGATTGGGGTCATCACAGGTGTCAACCACCGACACAACACAGGGTAAGTTTATGACAAACACAGTTTGAATAAAACATACAAAACAAATTGAATAAACCACATATATAACAAAATACCTACGTAAACGATAATATTTATAAGACAAAAACGCAGAAGGTTCACCCACAGTTTAAATTACCTCAATACATGAATTAATTCATATCATTCACACAACATCCTCTCAACAGATAATTATTCCACAAGCTTACCATGTGATCAAGCTTATCATGTGATGTATAGAATGCATGCTTATCTTTTTATATGATGCATGACTGAGATCTCAGGTTCAGCGTCTCAATAATTGTGGCCACAGTCAGATAACCCCACCCTCACCTTAGTGGAACGAACTTATCCATCCCGTCAGGGTAACCCAGTGGCGCGTAGGATTATCACTCCCACCCATGTGATCATCATGGTGGTGTGGTCCTCACTGTCTCAATTACCCCCAAGTTAAAAACACGTATGGACTCAGTTTAGTTATCTGACACA
>PYAF01004696.1:46408-64990 GCA_007407185.1 Glycine tomentella | reverse complement strand
TCCCGGGTCTTTCAATTTTGGAGGAAGCTTCCTCTGAATTATGGCACTGCACTCTTCAGTGAGTGCTATGGTCTCACAATCTTGCAGTTTGTGTTTCTTAGACAAAAGCTCTTTCATGAATTTTGCATAGTTAGGCATATTGGCTAATGCCTCAGCAAATGGGATATTAATGTGCAACTTTTTAAACATATCTAAAAACTCGGCAAACTGCTGCTTCTGGAGTTGTTGCTTGGTCTACACTGGATATGGGGGTTTCTCAAAGTGAGAGAAATCCCATTGCTTCTTGAAAAGTGCAGAATTTTTCTCTTTCTTTTCTTTATCTGCAGGTTCTGCCACCTCTGGTTCTGCAGCAACTGTGGTAGTCTCCTTCTCATCATCTTTCTTACTTACCTCAGTCTTTTTTTGAGGATTGATTACCTTTCCACTCCTGGTGGTGATAGCATTGACATGTTCCCTTGGGTTTATCACCGTGTCACTGGGGAACTGTCATGCTAGTCTTTCAGAAATTTGCTTTGCCAACTGACCAATTTGGATTTCCAGATTCCTGATAGAAGCATCTTGATTCCTATGGTGAGCTCTAGTCTCATTGATGAAAGCATTTGTGGCTTGAATGTGCTCAGTAGTTGTTTTTGATAGCTACATCACAACTTTCTCAAGTTTGGAGATACTTGTGGTTGGAATGGGAGGAGGCTGTAGATAGTTGTTAGACTTATAGTCTAACCCTCCTCCTTGAAGGTTCCTCTGGTAGTTGTTGCTTGGAGCAAAGCTGTGATTCCTCTGATATGGCTGTTGTTGTCTCTGATCATTCCAAACGCCATTAACCTACACAGGGTCAGCTCCAACAAGAATAGGACATACATTAGATTCATGCTCACCTTGGCAGTATTCACAGTTAACATGTGGTTTGCTGGTTGCAACTTGAGCTGCAGAGACTTGTAATCTATCAATTTTCTCAATCAACTTGGCCAGCTGTTGGGCCAGGATTTTCTGCTCTGCAAGCATGGCATCATTGCTGGACAGCTGGATTGGTTCTCTCTTTGGCTGAATGGTAGTGCTTTCATTTTCATTCCGGGCCAGAGAATTAATTAGCTCATATGTCTGAGCTGCAGTTTTTGATCTTATTGTACCCCATGCTGCAACATTAACAATCATGCGTGATTCAGGAGTCATACCATTAAAGAAAATACGTACCTGCTTACCCACAGGCATGTCATATTGTGGGCATCTCCTGATCAATTCTTGGAATCTGTTCCAAGCAGCACACAGGGATTCTCTTCCATTCTGAGTGAAGTTGGTAATTTCATTCACCAACCGGTTGTATTTGTCCATGGAAAAGTATTGGGCAAAAAATCTTGAGACTAGGTCATCCCAAGTTGAGATGCTATTGGAAGTTTGTCGGTTCAGCCATCTCAATGCATTTCCCTTAACAGCAAAAGGGAATAGGCTTAATCTTACAGCATCATCTGAGACCCCTTGATGTCTGATAGTGTCACAGATTCTGAGGAATCTGTCAATGAAGTCATGTGGGTCTTCAAAATCCTCTCCTCCAAACTGGCTGCGTTCCACCAAAGCTATCAATGAAGGATTGATATCAAAATGATTAGCTTGTATTGTTGGTCTCACAATGCTGGAGTTAGGTCTTGTGAACATTGGGGCCAGAATATCCCCATTAGTTCATTTTTTGGTCTCGGCTGATTATTTCTTTCTTCAGCCATCTCTGCCTCTGACTCTAATTCAAGAATTGAATCAAAGTCAAAGTTTTCAGCTTCTCTTCTTCTTTGTCTGGCTAGTCTCCTTCGGACGGTTCTTTCAATTTCAGGATCAAACTGTAAATCCTCAGGGTTGACCAAACCTCGCATAAAACTTAGAGAAGCGGTGAGTAACAAAAATTCCAATCACAAATATTAAAAATTACTGTAAAAATCCGTTTACCAATCCCCGGCAACGGCGCCAAAAACTTGTTGCGATAACCGCACACTATGGCAAGTGCACCGATCGTTTCCAAGTAATAAAGTAGGTAAGTGAGTATCGTTCTCCACAGGGATTGGGGTGATTTCATAGTAATGTTCAGTCAACGCAATTGGAAAATAAAAAGAAATTATTTATGAAAGATTTGTTGTTGTGTGTTGAGTGATTCAATAAAGAACAGAATTGAAAGAAATAACTGCAGTAAATTAGTAGAAGTGTTACCAATGGAAGAAGCAATTATGGTCAGGCACAATCTCTAATGTTCCCTACCTCTTTCACTTAACTGGTTTATCAAGTTTGATCACTCAGTGATACATCTTTCCAAGTTTGGTAAATCCTAATTCCTTAGCGATTTAACCCTTTAACAACAATCCTAATTCCTTAGCAATTCTTGTCAAGCATATAAAAGACTATATCATAGGGGTTGTTATTTCCTATTGCTCAGAGAGTAAAGCTTTTCTACTTTAGTTAATCCCTAATCCCTTAGTGAATTAACCCTTTAACCTGAATCAAAAACCCAATCCCTTGGTGAATTCTATCAAGTTAAGCATGTAAAAGACTATATTATAAGTTCTACAGCCCCGCATCCCTATCCCTAGGTGATGAACAACTGTTATTTTACTAAGGTCAGAAATTAGAATCCCAACGTCTCCATTGCGAATCCTAACCCTCAATACCTAAATAGAATGGCCAATTCTAAATAAGAATAAAACAATGAAGAACAGAGTAAGATAAAACAATAAGAATTCTCATTCAATACTAGTCAAGTTACAGAGGAGTTTACATCAGTTCATGGCCTTCCCACAATACAAGTTTAGCCTGACATAGGCTTCAAGAACAACAAAGCAGTAGAATAATTCATAGTTGTGCAGAAACCCTAGCCTTAATTCTTAAATTCCAGAGGTTTAAAGGATGAAAAGATGATGTAGAGTGGTGTAGAATGGTTGGAGAGTCCCCTCCTTCAGTCCAGAAGCCTTATTTTTATAGAATAGTTTAATTAGAGTAACAAAGCCTTTATTTTCGTGCAATTCCAGACCATATCTTTTTAAATCAGGAAACAGCGTCTCCGCCGCGCTCCGGGCGTGAGATTGGCGCCCCGGGCGTGAGATTCCAGAGAAGGTGGTTCTGAGATTGGCGCCCCGGGCGTGAGATTCCAGAAAAGGTGGCACTCCAGGCGTGAGCTTGGCGCCCTGGGCGCCAGACCCTCAGCTTGGTTTTCTTCTTTCTTTTGCCTGATTCTTCTCTTTTTGGCCTGAAATCACAACTTAGTAATGAAATGAGATAAAATTAAACATAAGCAACAATTAAACTAATTCTAACCTATATTCCTAAAGATTTAATTGAATTATAACCTAAAAGGTTCATCAAAGCTGCCATCAGAACAATTGAGTCTCCACAGACTCAATGCACAGCACATTCCTAGGCCATGGCTCATAACAGCCCATAATTTAATATAGCACTGGAACAGTCTTGCCCTCAACCAAGGCACCGTTCACATAGCCTCTCAGGCTCAACATAGACTCAGTCAAGGCTTATGCATGTCAGGAAACAATCAATAAGTGGCTCTACACCAGTCACCCATGCATTCACAGAGCCAACATCCAAAATTCACCAAATCAAAAACTGAAAGCTAATCCTTCATCACTAGGCAGTTCTAAACAAGATTCTCTACAGAATCCTGGGCTAATTCTAGCCCTAGACCAATATAATCCACAAAATCCAGAGAAACTCCATAAATAAAATCAACCGAAGAAACTTAAGTTCCTTACCTCAGTGGCGACCCAAAAGGCTGGGGGACAGCTTTCCCAAGCTCTGTAGTCCGTTCTGTGCCTTGGGTTCTTGCTTACACTCAGATTACTGAGGTTCTCTGAGGGAATGGGTCTTTCTCAAATAAAAAGGAAAGGATGAAGGATTTTAGCTTTCTAATCGGTTATAACAAGTTTCTAGGTCACAGGAATGAGTTTAGGCTAGCAAATAAGGTCCTAGGAAGCTTGGATCATGCATTAATGGAGGCTGGGGCACAAGGGATGAAGAGGAAGAAGTTTTTCTTCTTCAAAACGCGACTGCCCTCTAATATACAGCCTGCCCGAGCTCTGGCGCGATCCGCGCCAGCTCAGGCGCTGACCGCGTCAACATGGCGGTTTATGTGGTGCCACCAGCGCCACTCCCACGCCTCCAGCGTCAACTTCCAGAACCTGTGGCGCCATCCGCGCCACCCTTGGCGCTAACCGCATGGAATTCCAGTGAAACTTGGTTTTTCAGGCCACTTCCCGCGCTATCAGCGCCACCTGTGGCGCGACCCGCGTGAGCTGTAAAACATATGGCGCCCCTCGCGCCATATTCACGCCCTTGGTGTGGACTTCCCGTGGGTCTGGCGCCATCAGCGCCAGCCCTGGCGCTACCAGCGCGGGGTCTGGCGCCAACCGCGCCCAGATGAGGGTTATCACAAAATGTTACAAAACCTTTAACCAAAGCACTCCTAAATCTGGTATGGTACACTTTAAATGGAACGACCTAACCATGTTTTGAATTCTCATATTCAAATTTTAAGAAATTTGGGAAGATAAGGGAGACCAGACATGTTCAATTATATAACCTCAGGTTTCCTTTTGGGTTTCGAAATTCTTTGTGCAAGGAGTTGATCCAAAGCACTATCACTATCAGAAGATGTATTGTCTTTAGTTAATGGACTCAGTTGTTTGGTGACCTAAAATTGTTTAAAATTGGATTTAGCTAAAATTAATGTTATTATAATGAATAAAATTAATACGAAGGAATTTCTACATTCTTACTTTGACTGTCCTCGAGGCAATGGCAGATGCCATTAATTTTTCCTTCACTATAGGAGCAGGTTTGGAAGGCCCATCATCTTTCACCTTTCCTTTTCCTTTTTAATCCTTCATTGAAGATGGAACATTAGTAACCTTACAAAATGCCATAAGTTAGTTATTAAAATGGAAAAGGAAAGATAAAGCTCAAAATTTGGCTTACCGTTTGTTCACTAGAGTAGTGTTGAGGGGGGTTCATTCCTAAAACCTCTTTCTTTGAATTTTAACCTCTTTTGATTGGAGCAACCTGTAAAAACAACAAAGAGTTAGTGGATAGTTAAGTTAAGAATGTTTCTATTATTAAAAGGTAATTATATGATTGATACCTTCTTTGAATCAATTTCAAAAAAGGCTTTCCTTTTAATCAAAATTTTAGTCTTAGTGCTCTGATCATCACCTTCTTGATCACTAACTCAATCTTCATTTTTGGTCAAATAGATTTTTTCGAGGCTGATGGACAAGAAGAATTGGAAATCAAATTGTGTAATAGTTTCAAATGAAAAGTATTAATGACAAATATGAACATACTATTCCTCATCATGACACTCTCGAGTTAAAATGGTAATTGCATTGGGTTGGACATGTAGAAAATCATAATGACCAGAAACTAGAATTGATAACAGAAAAGTTATGTAGTAGTGGGTCGAAACTCTGGTCTAAAATTTTGGAATCTATATTTGGTAGCCATTGGAATTAATTTTTGAATCCATCTTGGTCAATCTAAATACTTTGATAATCCAAAATGAGGAAAGGGAGGAATCTTTGAAGGACAAAATTTCTCAAAAAAGAGTAAGTCCTTTTTTGTTTATTAAATTTCTTTTTTTCTCAGTTTATTGAATCTTTTTCTCTCAAAACGAAAGTAGCTTCTCTTATGGTGAAATGCAAATCTCTAAAATCATATCTCACATGAAAGAAATTTTCCCATCTAACTATTTTAGCACAAATTCAAAGTTTACCTGCACGAACCTGCACATAAACAAACTTAGTAAATTTTTTAATAATCTCGTTAGTAGTGTTAGGGTTTTTGAAAGATAAAAATTCCACCAATCTTGAAAAGCCTAAAGACAGAGAGAAGAATTTTTGAAGGTGTAAGGAGTGAAAGAAGGTCGATGATGTCTTAAGATAGCTGATTTGATCAAATCGAGAATTTGACACTTTTTCTAATACTATCTGGTCTCAGAAATTGCTTGAAAATGGGACAAGCATCAATTGAGAAAGTCCAAATTAGCATACAAATAATTAAGGTTGACAAGGATAAATCAAATATCTTTATTCAGTGTACCAATAAAAATGATATCTCCAATTAGAAAAGTAGTCCAAAATTTGATTAATTCTACTTGAGCACTAAGGGTTTCACATGGAAATCAAGCTTTTAACCAACTTGGACCAAAAATATTAGATTTTGCGAAAGGCTCTCAATCTTCTACGAATGTAGTCAAGTTCAACAAAGTTTGAATGTATTCTTTTAAGTTTTTCAGATTAAGTTCATTTTTCCTAGTCAAGTAGGTCAACTAAGCCCCTTCAAGGGTTAAAGCAGTTTCTTGACTTTTAAGTTTCAATTTGACTTAGAAGAATGAAGCCTTTGACTTAGAAGTGTTTTGTGCTTTTCACATGCCTTGAAGATTGAAATCCAAATCCAAGTGTATGAGAAGCAAATATGTTGATCCTTGCATTTCCATAGATATAATCATTTATATGCTTAAGTATTTTTATCAAAGAATCAAAGCTATTTTGAAAAGATCTAAATGGGTAAAGCTTTTGGAAAAATGTTATTTCACTGTGTTAATCGATTACCCCTAAAGATTAATCGATTATTTTGATCATGTTTAAAACTGGAAAAGCTTGGATAAACAATTTAATCGATTACATCACAGATTAATCGATTATATGGCTTGTGTTTACAACTGAAAAAACTGAAATGTACATATTAATCGATTACGCATTTCTTGTAATCAATTACATAGTGTAATTCAAATAAAATACATTTATGCTTTAATCGATTACCATTTATTGTAATCGATTACACAAGCTATCTTGAAATTCATGTTATCACTAATTTAATCGATTACCATCATTTGTAATCGATTACATAGGCTATTTGAAAAAGCCTGTCTTGCTGCCTTAATCGATTACCATAACTTGTAATCGATTACTCAGGCTATTTTCTAAAATAAGATTTTCTACTTTAATCGATTACAACTCGGTTTAATTGATTATTTTGCTCGTTAATGAAACCCAGAATGTGCCTTGAAAACTTTAATCAATTAAGTGATAATTTAATCGATTACATATGCATTTTAATCGATTATTAGGCGCGTGTAATCGATTACTGGTTCTTACAAATTTTCGTTATAAATAGAGGGAAGGCTTGGCTTGTTTTGTAACTTGAACACTTCGTATTTTCTTAGCATACACAAGCCTTCTAAGAGTTTGAAAATGAATTTTTGGGTTTACTAACTTCTTGTCCCACTGTTTAATCATCATGAGCTATTGAATATTTTTGGGCAAGAAACTTCATGTTCTGAAAGTTTGTTTCTGTATTCAACCTTGCTTGGTTATTCATTTGCATTCATTTGAATTCATCTTCAATGGATCATCAGGTTGCTTCTCTCCTTAATCTCTAAGTGTAATTTTGATTTTACAGTTTCTGTTATTTGGTGATTTTGTAAAGAGTTCTTGAAGCTTTGGCTAGAGTAGTGTTCTCTAGGAAAGAACAGAGTAGTGTTCTCTGGTTCTTGTTCTTTCGGAGTCTAATAGGATTTTAGATTTCTATTCTTTATCTAGTGTTGATAAAGAGAGGTTGTTGTAAAGCTTGTAAGAACAAAAATTTATAATAGTGGAACTCTAATCTAGTGTTAATTAGAAGAAACTGGATCTAGCTTATATTGTGAAGTGAATCAGTATAAATTGCATGTGTTGGTTTTCTTTATCTCTATCTTTATAAGTCATCTTGTTCATTTGATCTTGTTTTCATTATCATTACCTAACAAGTTCTGTTTTGAGTTAGTTGATTGAATAAGAGCATTCTTGGTTTTAAAAGTGATAAAGATCCTTAACTCTGATTTGATAAATAATTTTAAAAGACCAAATTTAAACCAATTCACCCCCTTCTTGGTTATTGTGGGTATTCCTATTGTTTTCAATTGATATCAATAGCAGGTTCTTGAGTGTTATTCAAGATCACTATCTTTCTTTAAAAAGAAAATGAATACCACACAAATCACCTTCAAGGAGGGTGCCTCCCTCAATCGTCCTCCCATGTTTGAAGGAGAGCATTTCAACTTTTGGAAAAATAGAATGAAAATCTTTATTCAATCAAATGACCCAGGAGCTTGAAATGCAATAGGTCATTTGATTCCTATAAAAACTGTTGGTAATGATATGATTTGTAATGACCTAAAATTGTTCTAGATATTATATTTTTATTAGGGTTTTTATTTTTAAGAATCATTAGATAATTACTATTTTATTTTTACTGAATGGATCCTAGTATAAATTCTAAAACATATAAATTATAGAAGTTATAGAAGTTGTTAAACTGATATATATATATATATATATATAATATGTAGCCACAGTCCTTGTACAAGAGTCATTCTCAACGAAACATAAAGATACTACAACACTTTCATCATTCATTTTCTAGAGACAATTCTTTATCTTTGTACCATCATCAGTCCAAGGCGTCAATGAAATTGACCATTGTTGCCATCTATAAAAAAATGAAACAAATCTAGTGAGAAATAAAATTTCTCAGTAGGCAAAACTAAACCACCAAAACACGTTAGTACGTTAGTAAATCATCATAAAATAATTATGCAAACTATATGAATGCATGAAATGAATTTTCTCAAGGTGCACATGGCCTCTACGTATCGTACTGTATGTAGTCACACCTCGTAGTGGATGTAGACACTGCGATCATCTTACGCAAACATGCATGATTTATTCCATGTATCTGCACCTGGTCACTACATATCGTACTGTATGTAGCATCAAATTTTGTTTCACAAATCTCGTACTAGATTTGGAAACATAAATCAACATATCATTAATCAAAATCCATTCATAATAAAATCCATAAGCAAAATATATACCACTTTATGAAAAAAATTATTGTTGTCATAACATCACACGTACCACAAGTATGGTTAAACCATCATACCTTATTCAGGCAAAATTATACCAACTTAGGCATGACAATTTAATATCTTCAGGCTATAAACAAATCATGTTAGTAGTCTAACTAATAAACCACAATATATCTTTCAAATAATTTCTAACTCCTTTAAACTTTCACAAGAAAATAATAAGCTAGCATGCATTTTAATCTCCTTTCACTTACCACCTTACTACTTCATCATCAAATTTAATTACTCAAGCATTTTGAACCATTTACCTACATATCATTCAACCTCTACTTCTAAAAATTAATTCAAAATAGTACCATAATAAAACTATGAACAAACAGCCTAAATATCACCAAAATTACTTCCAAAGATCACCAAATATACTTCCAAACATCACCAATATTTTAGCCTATAAATCATCACCTATCCTATGGTTTAAATAAACATTTCCATATCATAAAATAACCTTCAAATAACATGAATTTCTAACCTAAATAATAACCATAAATCTGCCCAATTAAGCATATAGGTTAATCCAAACAAATGATTAACTAGAGATTTAAGCCTAGCCTACCTCAAATGGATTTGGATTTGAAATTGATTAAGTGGTTGCTTCTCTTGTAAATCCTCTAAGGATTGAAGTCTTGAAAATAAGATAATTTGATGTAGAAGTGAAGCTATAGTTTGAAAGTAATAAGAGAAAATAAGAAATGAAAAGCTAGGTGCAAGGAAGCAAATAACTGTGGAATGAGTTTTGGTGCTAGTGGTTTATGAAAAATTTTTGGAGCAGCCAACTATTTATACTATGTTAATTGGTTTAGATGTAAGGGTTTTAGTTTGATTAGAAAATGGTTTAGAAGTTAGTTTAGTTAGATTCTAACTAGGTAATCATTTACCTTAGAAGATTTTATGACTTAAGCTTTATCATGACTTGATTTTATGCCATGTGGAAAGGATTGGACAGGAAACACAATCTGATTGGTGCTTATGTCTTGGCTAAAAGTAGATTTTTATTTGCAAGATTCCCTCATTTAATGCTTGTTTCCACCATGAAGGCCACCTAGAAAGGTTGGTTCAAAAAGCTTATTTTTATTGACTTACCATTGACTTTAGTTTACCAAACTTTTCTTCCTATTAGTTCACTTAGCTATGCCTATTCTATTGCTTTTCCACGTGAATACACTTCTGGATAGTCCAAATTTGAGCTGAATATTTGATTCCTTGGGCCAAAATTCCAAGAGTTACAAGCTGTGCCCAATCCAAAAGGTCCAAAGGGCTAGAAACACTTAACCAGATGGGGTTCACTCATTGTTTATTCTGTACCAATATACTAGTCCAAAAACTATCATCTTCTAGTATGTTAAACTAGACTTCCTAAGATTTCTAACAAGGTATCACATGCATTATTTGGAGTTATAAAACTCTGGCTATAACATTTTTAATCTAGACATCAAAACTACCAGCAAGCTGAGAAATTCCATACTGACATCCCATAAGGTTTTAATTACTTCAAGCAGTACACAAACTAGATTTATCTGAAATTTTTATATGTTGTAGTAGACATCTAGATCTTTAATTCCATATATTATATACTAAATTTGGATAAGAATTGAGAGATAAATAAATTTCTCAATTTGGATGGCAGAAATGGAAGTTTTGGGCAGCTTATGTTCAAATAAAATTTATCCTATTCTTGTATCCATCTCTCATCCTACTTCCATAATAAATCATAAATATAACTCATAATATATTTTTGAGGATTTTACATAATTCAAAAAGAATGGGATGAAATGATAAATGTTGAAAAGAGAGTGGTTCAATATGATTTTAAAGCTAAGAATATGATTACTTCTGCACTTTCCTCTGATGAATTCTTTAGAACAGTTAGGTGCACAAGTGCAAAGGAGATGTGGGAAATGTTGGAAATCACTCATGAAGGTACAAATGAGGTGAGAAGATCAAGGAAGCATGTATGAAATGTTCAAAATGAATCCCACAAAAAATATATCTCAGCTTCAAACAAGATTCACTCACATAGTAAATCATCTTCTTGGTCTTGGAAAGATTCTTTATGCTAAAGAATTGAATATCAAAATCTTGATGTGTCTCACAAGACCATGGCAACCAATGGTGACAGCAATCAAAGAATCAAAAGATCTATCCAAAATGTCAATGGCTGCACTATTTGGTAAGCTTCTTGAGTATGAACTTGAAATGTCACAACTAACCAATGCTGAAGATGCAGAAAAGAAACATAAAAGCATAGCCTTGAAAGCTACATCCTCAAAGATTGAAAATGTGGAAGACTCAAGTGAAGAAGATGAAAATGACAACATGAACTTGATTTTTAAAAAGTTCAGCAAGTTCTTGAGGAGAAACAAGAACAAAAAATTCACAAAGAACAACAACAACAACAAAAGGAGTGACCACAACTTCACTTGCTTTAAATGTGGTAAGCTTGACCACATTAAATCTGAATGCTCTTTCTTGCTAAAGAAGCAACAAGGTGAAAGCAAGACAAAGAAAGAGGGAAAGCCTAATAGAGCCTACATAGCTTGGGAAGATAATGAGTCAACAACTTCTAAATCATCAAATGAAGATGAAGAAGAAAACGTATGTCTCACTTCCACAATTAATGAAGATGATGATCTCTCATGTGCTGGAACTGAGATAAGTTCTGAATATGATCAATTTATTGATGCCTTTCATGAAATGCATGAAGAAGCCAAGAAACTTACAATATCTAATAATAAGCTAAAAGGAAATCTTAGATGGCATGTTGCAAAAATTACAGAATTGCAAGCCAAAATTTGTGACTTGAAAGAAGAAAATGAAAAACTTGTTTCAAGTTACAAAATGAATGGATGTGTATGTGCTTCTTCTTCATCAAATGTTGATAAATACAATATGTTACAAAAGGATTTTGATAATTACAAAAGAAGTCAAGGAGAAAAATACATGTTACTTCTCTCTAAGAATAGTGAAATAGATTGATCTCTTAAGAAAGCTTTACAAAGGAAGATGCAACTTAGCTGAAATGATAAGTGTGCAAAAATATGCTGGAGATACTTCTGGTTTGGGTTATAAACAAGGCTCAAAGTCTTTTGGCAAAACTATATTTGTACCACCAAAACAAAAAAATCAAAAGCATGTCCATAATTCAAGGATCAATCAAAATACTTATTCAAGGAATTCATTAAAATCTGTAACTTGTAACTTTGTATGATGAAAGGACATACTTCTTATAAATGCTATGCTAGGAGATTCTATGTGCCTAATGGAGAATGTATTTGGGGTGCAAAAGAAGAAGAAAGTGGCTATCCCCTATGGTCCCAACTTCAATTGGGTACCTTCCTTTGAAAATTGATTTGAATTTTGCAGGTATATCTAAGAGCAAGATCATCATTATGGTATCTTGATAGTAGTTGCTCTAGACATATGACCGATGACATATCTATGCTCACAAATTTGACTCTTAAAGATGGTGGATTTGTCACCTATGGAGACAACAACAAAGGGAAGATAATAGGTGAAGGAAATATAGGAGACAACTTTAAAACCAAAATAAGAAATGTTCTTTATGTGGAAGGTTTAAAACATAGTCTCCTAAGTATAAGCCAACTTTGTGACAAAGGATTCAAAGTATCATTTAATGACAATTGTTGTATGATATGTTATGGACAAAATGGTAAGGTGATTCACATAGGTAAAAGAAAAGGTAATATCTACTTACTTTCCATTGATCATACATTTTTTTTCATAACACTTTTTGCCTAATAAGCAAAATTGATGAATCTTGGCTATGACATAGAAGGGCAAGTCATATTAACATGCATCATATGAACAAGCTAATTAAAAAAGATTTAGTTATTGGCTTACCCAAACTAAAGTTTGAAAATGACAAATTATGTGATGCTTGTCAAAAGGGGAAACAAACAAAAAATTCTTTTCAAAGTAAAAATATTATTTCCACTTCAAGACCCCTTGAATTACTTCACATAGATTCGTTTGGTCCTCTAGAACTATGAGCTTAGGAGGTAATTACTATGGGCTTGTCATTGTAGATGATTGCTTTAGATTTACATGGACTCTGTTTTTGAAATCAAGAGTGATGCATTCAATGCTTTTAGAAAATTGGCCAAACTTGCTCAAAATTAAAAGGGGAGCAAAATTATCTCAATAAGAAGTGATCATGGTGAAGAATTCCAAAATGAACATTTTTGAAAAATTTTGTGAAGAAAATGGAATTAACCACAATTTTTCAGCTCCAAGAACACCTCAACAAAATGGTGTTGTGGAGAGGAAAAATAGATCCCTTGAAGAAGAAGCAAGAACTCTTCTTAATGAGACAAATTTGCCTAAATATTTTTGGGCTGATACTGTAAGTCCAATTAGCTACACTTTGAATAGATGGTTAATAAGGCCTATTTTAAAGAAAACCCCTTATGAACTATACAAAGGTAGAAAACCAAACATTTCTCATTTGAGAGCATTTGGCTATAAGTGTTTTGTTTTGAATAATGGCAAAGAATCACTTGGAAAATTTGATGCTAAAGCTGATGAAGCCATTTTCCTTGGATATTCATTACATAGTAAAGCATATAGAGTTTTCAATAAAATAACCTTGTGCATGGAAGAATCTGTACATGTTATTTGTGATGAACCCAATTCCTCCAAAGAGGAAAAGAAGTGTGATGTAGATGCATGTCCTTTGGAGGAGTTTATCCAGCTAAATGATTTAGTGGTTAAAGAAAAAGAAGAACCAATTACTAAAGTAAATCAATCAACACCAGTCCAAGAGCCAAAAGATTGGAGAACTACAAGAGATCTCTCCCTTGACAGTATCATTGGTGAAGTCTCAAAGGGAGTATCTACTAGATCTTCATTAAGAAATCTCTGTTGTAATATGGCTTTTGTTTCACAAATAGAACCTAAAAATATTGATCAAGCCTTAATTGATGAACATTGGATGCATGTCATGCATGATGAATTGAATCAATTTAAAAGAAATGAAATTTGGGAACTTCTTCCTAGACCTTCTTCTCTCAAACCTATTGGCACTAAATGAATTTTTAGAAACAAACTTGATAAATTGGAATCATAGTCAGAAACCAAGCTAGATTGACTACAAAAGGTTACAACCAAGAGGAAGGCATTGACTATGAGGAAACCTTTGCACCAGTTGCAAGGTTGGAAGTCATTAGATTGTTGCTTGCATATGCATGTTTAATGGGTTTTAAACTTTTTCAAATGGATGTTAAAAGTGCCTTCTTAAATAGATATATTGAGGAGGAAATATATGTGGAGAAACCTCCTGGTTTTACTGATTTCAAACATTCAGATCATGTTTTTAAACTTAAGAAAGATCTTTATGGTTTAAAACAAGCTCCAAGATCTTGGTATGAAAGATTAAGTAAATTTTTGATTGAACAATCTTTCATAAGAGGACATGTTGATAAAACCTTGTTCATCAAAAGACAAAGTAATGATATTTTATTGTTTAAATATATGTTGATAATATAATCTTTGGTTCAACTAATCAAGTGTTATGCAAAGAATTTTCTACCACTGTGCAAAATGAGTTTGAGATGTCAATGATGGGAGAATTAACATTCTTTCTTGGACTTAAAGTGAAGCAAATGAAGGTTGGAACATTTCTAAACCAAACCAAGTATTGCATAGAAGTGATCAAAAAGTTTGAAATGGAGAAAAGCAAAGATGCTGAAACTCCAATGGCAACTTCAACCTATCTCAATTCAGATGAAAAAGGAAAGAAGGTTGATGAGTCAAAGTTTAGAGGGATGATTGGATCTTTGCTGTATTTGACAGCTAGTAGACCAGATATTATGTTGAGTATGTGTTTGTGTGCAAGATATCAAGCAAATCCCAAAGAATCACATGTCACTGCAGTCAAAAGAATCCTCAAATATCTCAAATCAACTCCAAAAATTGGTCTTTGGTATCCTAAAGGTGCATCACTTAACATTGTTGGTTATTCTGATTCTGATTTTGCAAGGTGCAAATTGGATAGAAAAAGCATTAGTGGAACTTGTCATCTACTAGGAAGTTCATTGATCTTATGGCATTGCAAGAAACAATCTTGTGTTGCTTTGTCAACAGCTGAAGCTGAGTACATCTCTACTAGAAGTTGTTGTGCTCAAAGTATATGGTTAAAGCAATAATTGCAAGATTATGGTGTGGAATTAAAAGAAATACCTCTGCTATGTGACACACAAGTGCTATCAATATTTCCAAGAATCCAATAATGCACTCAAGGACCAAACATATTGAGATAAGTCATCATTTCCTAAGAGATCACATTCAGAAAGGTAATATCAAAATTGACTTCATTGATACTCACAATCAATTGACTAATACTAAACCTTTAGCTAGAGATAGATTCTATACTCTTAGAAACATGCTAAGTATCCTTGATGAGTTTAATCTTTACTAGCTTGATTGGTATGTGTTTATCTAATGTGAAATAGCTTCATATTTGTTCCATCATCACATATGCCTTCAATTTTCAAGCTGTGCTACATAATACACTGTTCATTATGATAAAATTGTCTGTAATAATCGATTACCTATCGGAATAATCTATTAAAATCATTTAAAAAGCTTTTTAGAATGAATTTTGAACTCATGTAATCTATTACAACATCAAGATAATCGATTAATTGGCCTTCGAAAATATTTCAAAAATCCAAAATTCACTGGAATAATCAATTATAGTAAATGGTAATCAATTCAATTGTTGAGAATCTGTTCTAAAAAATTCAAATTCTTCTAGAATAATTGATTACACATCGAATTAATCGATTACACAAGCTTCAAATTGATTATGTATTTCAAATATCTCTGTAATAATCGATTATAGTGCGTGGTAATCGATTATATTGACTAATTTTTTTAACTTTAAATTCTTTCTGTAATAATCGATTATGAAGAGTTAATAATCGATTACAAATCATCTTCTTCAACTGAATTTCACTAAAGTAATCGATTACTGGTCGAGCAGAAAGTGATTTTACCTACGAATTAATCGATTACATAAGCATATAATCGATTATTCATGAAGTTACTGTAAAATTGGACAGTTTTTCTTGAAAATTGTAACTGCCCAACTGCCACCTAATTCAAATTTGAATCTTCTGTGTCTTAATGGTAGTTGGTTAATTCGTACTAATTGTTCCTGATTTCAATTTGAATCTCTTATGATTCAAAAGATGTATGGCTTATTGTCCCTTCATCATGAGCATAGGGCTGAAACTAACTCAGTTTTGGAGGAGATCAAATCTAGGATAGAAAGCATAGAAGCTAGACTTGTGCTTAATATTTTCCTATCTAAATTTAAGCTTATTGTACTTTCTAATGATGCTCTGTTTCTTCTTTTAATGTTTTTTTTATTAATGTAATATTTCTTTTCTTCCAATTAATGAATTTGCATTTGCTTCTCTTGTTGTGCTATCTTTTGCCTTTGAAAATCCAAATAGGGGGAGAAAAATTTGATTAGAAACTTACTTTGTTTTTCCCTCTGTTGTACTCTATTTTTCTGCTAAGTTTTGCACAAATCAAAAAGCTAATGAATTATCTAATTAAGAGGGAGCAAATTGAGCAAATTAAGTTTAAGGAAACAACTAATTCAAGTAAATGATTAATGGTTAAACCAACAGATTTCTTAACACTTGTTCTTGGCAAAAAGGTTGTTTTGTTTTCAGGATTGATAAAGTTCAAATAAAATTCAAGAATTCTATCTTTGCTCATCCTTCAAAGCACTACAAATCTCTAACACATGGTCAATCAATATTTGGCATGTTCAAAGCCAAAAAGGGGGAGATTGTTGGATATAGGGGGAGCAACAAGAAGAATGAAGCCTTTGACTTAGAAGTGTTTTGAGCTTTTCACATGCCTTGAAGATTGAAATCCAAATCCAAGTGTATGAGAAGCAAATTTGTTGATCCTTGCATTTGCATACATATAATCGTTTATATGCTTAAGTATTTTTATCAAAGAATCAAAGTTATTTTGAAAAAGATCTAAATGGGTAAAGCTTTTGGAAAAATGTTATTTCACTGTGCTAATTGATTACCCATAAAGATTAATCAATTATTTTGATCATGTTTAAAACTAGAAACACTTTGATAAACAATTTAATCGATTATATTATAGATTAATCGATTATATGGCTTGTGTTTACAACTGAAAAAGCTGAAATGTACATATTAATCGATTACGCATTTCTTGTAATAGATTACATAGTGTGATTCAAATAAAATACATTTCTGCTTTAATCGATTACCATTTATTGTAATCAATTACACAAGCTATCTTGAAATTCATGTTATCACTAATTTAATCGATTACCATCATTTGTAATCGATTATATAGGCTATTTGAAAAAGCCTATCTTGCTGCCTTAATGGATTTCCATAACTTGTAATCGATTACTCAAGCTATTTTCTAAAATAAGACTTTCTACTTTAATTGATTACAGCTCGGTTTAATTGATTAGTTTGCTCGTTAATAAAACCCAGAATGTTCCTTGAACACTTTAATCGATTAAGTGATAATTTAATTGATTACATATGTGTTTTAATCGATTATTAGGCGCATGTAATAGATTACTGGTTGTTACAAATTTTGTTATAAATAGAGGGAAGGCTTGGCTTGTTTTGTAACTTGAACACTTGGTATCTTCTTAGTATACACAAGCCTTCTAAGAGTTTGAAAGTGAATTTCTGGGTTTACTAACTTCTTGTCCCACTGTTTAATCATCATGAGCTATTGAATGATTTTTGGGCAACAAAATTCAAGAGTTTAAAGGAGAGCATGTTCTGAAAGTTTGTTTCTGTATTCAACCTTGGTTGGTAATTCATTTGCATTCATTTGAATTCATCTTTTGATCATCAGATTGCTTCTCTCCTTAATCTCTGAGTGTAATTTTGATTTTACAATTTCTGTTATTTGGTGATTTTGTAAAGAGTTCTTGAAGCTTTGGCTAGAGTAGTGTTCTCTAGGAAAGAACAGAGTAGTGTTCTCTGGTTCTTGTTCTTTAGGAGTCTAATAGGATTTTAGATTTCTATTCTTTGTCTAGTGTTGATAAAGAGAGGTTGTTGTAAAGCTTGTAAGAACATAAATTTATAATAATGGAACTCTAATCTAGTGTTAATTAGAAGAAACTGCATATAGCTTCTATTGTGAAATGAACCAGTATAAATTGCTTGTGTTGGTTTTCTTTATCTCTATCTTTACAAGTCATCTTGTTCATTTGATCTTGTTTTCATTATCATTACCTAACAAGTTCTATTTTGAGCTATTAGTTTCTTAAACTGAGTTAGTTGATTGAATAAGAGCATTCTTGGTTTTAAAAGTTAAGATCTTTAACTATGATTTGATAAATAATTTTAAAAGACCAAGTTTAAACAAATTCATCCCCCTCTTGGGTATTGTGGGTATTGATGTGTTGCAAACACATCTAGTTTTTAGTATAGTTTAATGTTAGATTTTAATTAAATATGTAAGAATTAGAATAGAATTAGGCTAGTTAAGTATTTTAATTACTTGGAACTAACTTCAATACCATTTGAGCATTTTGCAGGTAAAAAGGAGGAAACTCAAGCAAAAAGAGAAAACCAAATTTGAAGTCCCACGCT
>PYAF01004696.1:24710-38344 GCA_007407185.1 Glycine tomentella | reverse complement strand
TTCAATGGAAAAAAAAAAGTAACTATAGTACAGAACATTAATAAATAGGGTTTACATTTGTGTAATATTTTACAATAACTAAAAAGTTAATATATATATATATATATATATATATATATATATATATATATGATTATAGCTAGTAGTACCGTCTGCATACTATACACTTAATTACATGATTATATCAGTCGTAACATTTTATAAGTACATAAATTTTACCATGTGATTATAGTTAGGAAGCGTTTAATAGGATATAAATAATTAGTTTTTTTGAAAATTCTAAATTTAAAATTTTAGTTTCTCATGTTTGATATTTATTTTAGAAAAATAACATTTATAAGAAATAATATTTTGTGGAAATGTTTTTTTAATTAATTATCCACAAAAAATTATGAAGATGAGAATTTTACTTTTTAATGTTTATTTATTTTTTACAATAATACAAATATTATGTTATTCATCTAAATATTTTTAATGATTAATCAAACAGATTGTATTCATTCACAATATTTATAATATTTATGATTTTTAGAAATCACGATTTTTAGAAATGTGTCCTTAATCTCACCTTATTATTTAACCACTCACATTTTTGTTTTGCGAGATAACTAATGGATTTACACATATACATACACCATACATTATTTTCACCAAATTTCCAATACGTTAAATGTTTCAACAGATGTACGGTGTAATTTTACAACTAAGATTGTCATTTCTTGAATTTAGTTTTTACTTTTAAATTTATATTTGGTAAAAAAAATAATCTAGTTTAAACCTGTCATCAAAGATTAATTAAAAACACATAGAATTCACACAAAAAAGTATTTGATTGGACCCAAATCTACAATGGGGATTGTCACGCTCTCTTCACATTTAGCAACAAAAGCTGTTCAAATTTTAACAAATCATATAAAATATTGAAGAGCACCAAATATATTACGTCAAACTATTAAGAAAAGGGTTTAAAAAATATATAGATCTATAGAGCTTGATCAAATAAATGCAAAGAGATATCATGATCACAAACAATTGATTTTATTATTTTTCTCAACAAAATCGACTTATTCCTTATGGGTCCATCATTTTCTCTTTAGATGGGAAGAGGATAAATTTGTTTATTCATTTGATGTATTGGAGATCATAATTGTGCCTTAAATTTTAACATATTAGGGTTCTCATTATATCTTAATGGGTCAAATTGATTTTTGCTCATTAATTCCATATCAATTTTCTGTTAATAGTCTAATGAGCTCATATTAATGTTATATATAATATAATATGTAGCCCATATTAATTAATTAGAAATTATAAAATTCTTAACAATCTCTCACTTGGGCTTCATATTAACCTTAGACATTTATATCAAAAAATTTATTAGGCGTGCAACCGTATGTTATTTACTTTTAGACTCTCCTTAAAGAATTTGGTCTATCTCATATATATAGCAACAAGGAACTACTACAGTTTTCATCACAGTCTAATGTGAATAAGCCACAATGATCACCATTGTCACTCATACTTAATGACATAGATCAAATATGGATAAGCAGCATGAAAATTACATGCAATATAATCTTAATCATGTTTGTTTTCAACTATTCCAAACTTTACTCTTTATAGAGATCAATCCTATTGCCACATAAGCATTACACACAAAACAAGCGCAAAATATAAGAAACATCAACTTTATTTTTGCAGAAAATCCAAGCAATACAAATATCTGAAAAATATAGGATATAGAACATAAACGGGACTCCCACTAAACTAAGGTACTATAAGGAATCACACCCATATGAGTAGTGTGCTCATGAAAAACCTTAGGTACTAAGCCTTTAGTAAGTAGGTCAGCTAGCATGGAATTAGTCCCTATATGCTCTATAGCAATATGTCTATTCTGAACTATTTCCTTAACAACAAGAAACTTACTGTCAATAAATTTTGACTTGGTTGTACTCCTATTACTGTTGAAGTATTGAACTATTGAGTTATTACCACAATAAATCCCCAATGGTCTCTCAATTCGATCGACCACATGCAAACAAGTGACAAAGTTTCACAGCCATATTCTATGGTTGGATACCTCAAAACAAGCAACCAACTCTGTGACCATGGTTGAATAAACTACGAGAGTTTATTTAGCAAACTTCCAAGAGATAGCTCCTCCAACAAACATATATATGTACCCAAATGTGGAGTGTTTGTTGTCTTGACATCCAGCAAAATCAAAGTCTGAGTACCCGATGATCTCTAAATTATCAGACTTATTATAAGTAAGCATGTATTCTTCTTTTCTCTTCAAGTAACACATCACGTGCTTTTCTGCATTCTAGGATCACTCAAGTATCTACCTATAACTCCTATGACAAATGCTATGTCGGGACGAGTACAAACTTAAGCGTACATTAGACTTCCTACTGCTGCTGAATAAGGAATATTTTGCATCCCACTTCTTTCAAGGTCATTATTGGGCCATTGGTTGAGACTAAATTTTTCTTCTTTTGCTATTGGGATATCTCCTGTTTACTATCTTTCATTCAAATCTATCTAGGGCCTTACCAATATAGTTCTCTTGTGACAACCTTAGGATACCTTAAGAGCGATCTCTTAGTATCTTGATACCTAACACAAAAGAGATTTCCCCAAGATCTTTCATTTCTAAATTGTTTGTTAGAAATCTCTTGGTCTCTTGCAAGAAGCCTATATCATTGCAAGCAAGCAATACCAAGAATATGTATTTAATCCACATCACACATTGACATTGTTCACATCAATATTATTTCTCATCAATGTCATTATCAATATCTACATCATGTCACCTTAATGTCATCAATAACATCAACGTCATTTCATTTCAACATCGTCATCATCATAACACCAATATCATCTCATTTCAACATTATCAACCACATTAACATTATCTCATTTAAATATCATAAACCACATCATCATTATATCATTCAATCATCCCCAACACATCAATAACATCTCATTTCAACATTATCAATGACATCAATATCGCCTCACCCATCCACAATCCATATTACCACGAGACTGGTATTTTAGGAAAATTCTAAATTAAAAAGGAGGACTACAATATAGCAAACACACTCTTATGCCCATTTAAAAATTTAATAAAGAATTAAAAAGGAAAACATATTATAAAATTTTGGGCAGGGTCTCCTCTGTAATTAAGACTTTTCCCAAAAAACCAATCATTACAACAACAATATCATTCACAATTTTATCCATCAATAATAATTTCACCGCATCCCATTAGTTAAAAACATCATTTGTCTTGGAAACAAACACACATCAATCGTAAATACATCGCATCCCATTAGTTAAAAACTTAGTTTTTCTTGAAAACCAGTACACAGCAGAGACAGGCAGATATCCTCATAGTTGGACTCCCTGCCCCCAACTATGATATCAAAACTATAACTAAACAATAAACTCCCCTTACCTAACTAGGCGTTCTCCTGTTAAAACCTCACAGTGTTGTTTTGGAGATCCTTCAATACGTGTGTTTTGGTCTAAACGCAGAGCTCTATATACCAAATCGAAGACAATTTAGTATAGATTTCCAAGGTAAGATCAATATTAACATTTTGGGTCAAATACCCACTCAAATTCAAAAAGGGGCTAAAAGGGTGTTTTGGGAGTTTACATCAACATACATCATTTTGAAATTCCGATCACACCAATGTGATCGGGGTTCAACAAGGATCACAAAAATGATATCAATTTCATAAAAATGAGACTTTTACAACATCTCATTTTCAAAGGGTTTTTCAAAGGAGGTATAAAACTCCCAACAACGGTATCCAAAATACAAGAGACACTAATAGAAGCTTAAACTAGCTAAGAAAAGACAAAAGAAACTAATATTTACCTCAAGGAAACCAAGAAAGGAGGATTGGAGACTCCGTTCTCTACCAAAACTTCGAGAAGAGTTTCGAATATTCCGCTCCGATTAAAGTGTTCATCTCGGTGCGGTGGTCTCGTGGCAAGCAATGACGGTCCGTGGTGGTCACCGGTGGTCTTGGGTGGTGAAGGGTGATGGTGGGAGGTTCGGGAAGGTTTGTGGGAGGAAAAACCCTCTGTGGGGCGACATGGATGGGGGTGAAAAAAGGAAAGAGAGGGATGGGGTTTCTCTTGCTTTTGGCATAGCGGGCCCCAGTGGGAGGCCCGCACGACGGGCTATTAGCTCAGTGGTAGAGCGCGCCCCTGACATCCAGCTTTAGATCGGTCAGATGGGCTTTTGCTTTATTTACTCGGAGTTCTTTCCGTCTAGTCAGGTTTGCTTTTTTGCGTTCACTCGCGGAGTTATAGTTAGATTAGTGACTTGGAAGCTTAAATACTGATGGAGGATCAATGCAAGCTAAAAAGCTAGGACTCAAGCACTTCAAGATCATATCCAATCTAACTTGTATCTCTTGGTAAAGCAAGAAGAAGCCCACAAAAGTAGTGGAAACACAAAAAGGAGTGTTGTCTCTTTTAACAGACTAAAAGCATCCTGTAACATACTAAAAACATCTTTTGATACCTGTAATCGATTAAAAGCATCCTGTAATCGATTAAATCAGTCTAAAAAATGCAAATAGCTCTGTTTTAATTGATTACATGTTGAATTAATCAATTATTTTGGCCATATATCAGTTTCCAGGTTGGGTAAGAGCAAAATAATCGATTACCAAACCAAGTAATCGATTATTTAGGTTAAATAATCGATTACATGGTCGAAGTAATTGATTAAACCAGTTTTTAAGCTTTTCTACACATATTTGGGAAGTCAAAGGTCACTTATGGAAAGCTTGCACTTTAAGCTTCATTTAGGCTTCATTTCAATTTGTATTTTCTTACATTTCAGTGACATTTAGCTTGTAATTTCGTGGCCTATATAAAGTGTCAAAACTGAATGTAATTAACTTTTGGTTCATTAATACAGTTTCTAAAAAATTGTTGTGAAAGTTTCTCTCTTGATTTTGTTCAAGAACTTCTGAGTCTTATCAATGGCTTCCCAATGCTATTGTGGTGATTCTTCTTAGGCTTATTGGAAATCCTTTTCCATGGTGCCATTCATTGTCTTCACCTTCATCCCTATCTTTTCTTCCATCTTTCAATTTTCTGCAATTTAAACTTCTGAAACAGCCCCAATTCAAGGAGTGCTGGAGTTTTTGTGTTCTTGAGGTCTTCTTGAAGCTTGGGTTCTATTGCAAGGTATATTTGGGAACACTTAATGGCTATGGGTTCAGCTGTTTCCATCAAATACGTATTCAGCACCGCCTCCACTCGCACAGGCGAGCAAAAATGCCTGCAAAACTCTCGCCTGGGTGAGCTAACCCAATTCTAGAAGTTTTTGCTTCAGTGAAAAATTAATTTCTCACGTTCCAGATAATATTGTGACAATTCAACCGGTCAAAAGTTACATATATGGGTTAGGAAGCCATATTTCAAATTTGAAGACTATCCAACGGTTAACTAATCCAGAATGGTGATATTACTAAAGTAGGTTTTCGGGTCAAACTCAGAACCACACAATTCAACGCAGCTCAAACAAACTCCACACAACTTGACATCTACACCAAGCAATAGCACAATGATAATTTACACAACAATCATTCAACTAATACAAACTTATAAAACAATCAAATAACATAACAATCACATCAAACATCTATTTTCAATTTATCGAAATTTCAGGGTGTTGCAACTCTCCCATCCTTTTAGAAATTTCGTCCCCGAAATTTACCTGATTCAAACAATGCTGGATAGGCTTCTCGCATCTGAATCTCTAATTCCCATGTTGCATCCTCCCCTAACGTACCTCCTCAGATCACCTTGACTAAAGGAATTTCTTTCCCTCTTAGGTGCTTCGTTCGCCAATCATTGATCCTCAAAGGCATTATTTCATATGTTAAGTTTTCCTTTACTTAAATGTCATCTAACTCGACCACATGAGAAGGATCACGGACATACTTACGAAGTTGGGACACATGAAAGACATTGTGAAGATTAGAAAGGGACGGAGGTAATGCAATTTGATATGCTACAAGACCGACTCTTTTGAGAATTTGGAAGGGACCAATAAAACGAGGTGTGAGTTTTTGAGATTTCAATGCTCTGCCAACCCTAGTCCATGGAGTAACTCTCAAGAATGCATGATCACCAACATTAAATTCTAGGTCTTTCCTCCTCTTGTCATAATAACTCTTCTACCTACTCTGAACAGTTCTCATTCTTTCTTAGATCAACTTGACCTTTTCAGTGGTTTGTTGTACCACTTTAGGTCCTAAAATGAGGTTCTCTTCAGGTTCTAACCAACACAAGGGTGTTCTACACCTTCTACCATTTCAATACTCTATTAACGGTAGAAAACTCTCTCAACTACCCTTTTATTCCAAAACCCACGCCCTCAAAAGGTCCTCTAAAGACTGAATGGTCTGCTCAGTCTGGCCATCAGTTTGAGGGTGATAGGCTGAACTTAGTCTAAGCTTGGTTCCCAAAGCTTTGTTCAAACTTTCTCAAAATCTAGAGGTAAATTTAGGATCTCTGTCAGATACTATACTAGACGGCACACCATGCAATCTGACAATTTCAATAATATATAGGGAGGTCAACTTTTCTAAGGAGAACATGATATTAATAGGGATAAAGTGAGCAGATTTGGTCAACCTGTCAACAATAACCTAGATAGAATCTAGACCTCTTGGGGTTCTAGGCAGTCCTACAACAAAATCCATAGAGATACTATCCCACTTCCACTGGGGTATCTCTAAAGGTTGCAACTTCACTGAGGGTCTCTGTTGTTCTATCTTAGTCTTCTGACTGACTAAACATGCATATACAAACTCACTAACCTCCTTCTTCATGTTTGGCCAACAAAACATTGTCTTGAGATCTTGATACATCTTGGTAGCACTAGGGTGGATACTCAAACTACTCCTATGTCCTTCCTCCAAATCATTTTCCTAAGCTCAGATACATTGGCAACACAGATTCTATCTTGAAGCCCCAAGACTCCATCTGATCCCACATGAAAACTACTATCTTTCTCTGCCACTATGGCTTCTAACTGAGTTTTTAGAAAAGGATCTGACTTCTGGCCCTCTTTGATCTCTCCTAGCAAACTGCTAGTAACCTTCAAAGCTCCTAGTCTCACATTGTTAGGGGTTATCTCACACACCAGGATAAGGTCTCTAAACTGTTCTAAGAGGTCCAATTCCCTAACCATCAAAGCAGATATATGAAAGGATTTCCTACTCAAAGCATCAGCCACTACATTGGCTTTGCCAGGGTGATAGCTAAGCTCAAAATCATAATCCTTAAGAAACTCTAACCATCTCTTCTGACGTATGTTCAACTCTTTCTGACTAAATAGATACTTAAGGCTTTTATGATCACTAAACACTTCAAACTTAGAGCCAAAAAGATAGTGCCTCCATATGTTAAGAGCAAACACTATAGCATCTAACTCCAAATCATAGGTAGGATAATTCCTCTCATGTGTCTTGAGTTGCCTAGAAGCATAGGCCACTACTTGGCCATTCTGCATCAACACTCCTCCTAAACCCATTTTGATGCATCGCAATACACCTCAAAGGGTTCTCTTAGGTTAGGCAAAACTAACACAGACACTGTCGTCAGTTTTTCCTTAAGGGTTTGGAAACTATGCTCACACGATGCATCCCACACAAAAACTTGACCCTTACGAGTTAGCTTGGTCAAAGGTAAGGCTAACTTGGAGAAACCTTCTATGAATATCCGGTAGTATCCTGCTAAACCCAGAAAACTCCTAATCTCAAACACAGATTTAGGGCTTTCCCACATAAGAACAGCTTCTACCTTAGAAGGATCTACAACTATACCACCTTGGGATATCACATGTCCTAGGTAACTCACTTTCTCCAACCAAAACTCACACTTGGACAACTTAGCATAAAGTTTTCGATTCTTAAGGGTCTGTAGCACAATCCTCAAGTGCTCCTCATGCTCCTCTCTAGTCTTAGAGTATACCAAAATATCATCTATGAACACTATTACAAAACTATCAAGAAAGGGGTGAAAAATTCTGTTTATATAATCCATAAACACACCAGGGGCATTAGTCACACCAAAGGGCATAACTAAATACTCCTAGTGACAATAACGGGTCCTAAAAGCGGTCTTCGGAATATCCTCAGACTTTACCCTGATCTGATGGTAACCTGACCTAAGGTCTATCTTACTAAACACACAAGCTCCTACCAGCTGATCCATAAGGTCATGTATTCTATGAAAAGGATACTTGTTCTTAATCGTCACCTTGTTCTACTGGCGGTAATCTACACATAACCTCATGGTCCCATCTTTGTTCTTTACTAGCAACACTAGTGCTCCCCATGGAGACACACTAGGCCTCACAAACTGCTTATCCAACAACTCTCGTAGTTGTTTCTTAAGCTTAGCTAACTCTATAGGAGACATCCTATAAGGAGCTACGGATATGGGTCCAGGACCAGGTACCAAATCTATAGAAAACTCTATCTCTCTCAGGTGGTAGGCCAGATATATCCTCAGGAAAAACTCCTGGAAACTCTCTAACAACAGGGAGGTCACCTAGAGAAACCTTGGTCTCTACTTCCAAGTTAGACAAGATCATGTACGCTTGAACATTTTCTTTCAAAGATGACACTATTTGGTTGGCAGAGATAAACATCCCATCTTTACTCACCTCAGGATCATCAAACACTACACTTTTATCAAAATAATTCAACAAAACATGGTTGGAAGATAACCAGTTCATACCCAGAATAACATCAATTTGGTTGAGAGGCAAACACATCAGATCAACATAGAATTTTACATCAGAAATTTCTATAAGACAATTCAAACACACATCAGAAGTCAAAACAGACCCACTAGTTGGGGTCTCAACCACAAGCTCATCATTCAAAGAAGACAAAGAAAGTTTAAGTTTCTCTACACACAAACAGGATATAAACGAATGGGTCGCACTAGAGTCGAATAGCATAAGTAACGAAATCCCACTTATGAAACACTTACCTTGGATTGGATCTTTAGATTTCGAAGCTTCAGCACCAGTAAGAGTAAAGACTCTTCTCGTGGCTCTCTGATGTCTGGTTTGGTCCTTCAGGCCTTCACCATTCTACTCATTCTTGATATATGGGCAAACTCGTTGAATGTGACCTTGTTGTCTGCACTTGAAACAAATAGGGTCCTTTTTCATACAATTTGAAGAGATATAGCCCGACTTACCATACTTGAAACAAAAGATCTGAGTGGAAAAAGTAGTGGGTTTGCTACCACTATCACTAGAAAACCTCATAACAGCAGCCCTTTGATTGTTGGGACGATGACCATACTACTTAGGAGGGATTGGGTATGGTTTTCCACGGTTCTGAGGCCTGGTCTTCTTCTGTACTTCGATAATATGTCGTTCTATCTCGAGAGTCTTCATCCCATATCCTGCACATGTTAACCAAAAGAGGGAACTGACGAACACCTTGATAATTCACTGCTTGCTTCACCTCAGGTCGCAAGCCATTTAGGAACTTCACACACTTAGAGCTTTCACTATCTCTCCCTTGGTAATGAGGAAAGTATCTTACCAACTCTTCAAACTTAGTTGAAATTGTCATGTTCCCTTGCTTAAGCTCAAAAAATTTCATCTCCTTCTTGTTCCTAACATCCTCAGGAAAATACTTTTCCAGGAATACCCTCTTAAAGGTTTCCCATGTCACAGCTTCGCCTTCAGCCTCCAAGCATTGGCAAGTGTTCTCCCACCAATACTCAGCTTCTTCTACTAGAGTGTAGGTGCCAAAAGCAACCTTCTGCTCCTCTAGACATGCCATAACTCGAAAGATCTTCTCAATTTCCCGTAACCAATTATGAGCACCATCAAGGTTGTATCCTCCATTGAAAGTAAGGGGGATTGTTTCGCTGAAAGCGGTATAACCTTTGATACTCAGTAGCTCCAACAGCTTCTCCTCTATTCTGATTCAGCTATAGCACAGTTATTCCTACCAGCCATCACTTCCTGCACACACCATGAAGTGAGAACCTGGAAGGAAAACACACAACAAAAGCACAAGACAATTCTACACCAATTCCCCACTCTTTGCATTCTGATTGCTTGCCATAACATCACATTGCACTTCACGAATTATCCAGATGGCCAGTCTGATAACTCATAACAAGGCATTGGAACTCATGGTATAACAGACATCAAAAATACAAATATGCTATATTCAACCCAAAGAATCTCCACAACCTATGCATCACAACAATGTATGCAATTCTCAAACACAAACCATTCAAACCACTACAAAACAACTAATGACTTCAACCATCAAACATTAATTCAAGCAAACACAGAATACACAAAGAAACACAACAGATTCATAACTCACCAGCCGAAAGGTTCAACCTGCTCTAATATGTAACATCTTGGGCGCTGACGAGGGCGAGGAGTGATCACCGATGCAATGAGGCACGGACAAGGAGCAGCTCCTGACAGGCTTCCAGCGGGAGGGGTACATGAATGAATCAAATACACACCCGAACGAGAGAGATCCAGAGGCTGTGCAGGTATGGGACTGTACAGTTGAGGATAACTTAAAAAGGAAATAATAGGTACTACCTATACCAATAAGGTGCATCTACTTTTCAGTAGCCCATAACTTAAGAACTCCATAGTTAAGCATGCTTGACTTGGAGCAATTCTGGGATGGGTGACCTCCTGGGAAGTTTCTCACGAAGTGTGTGAGTGAGGACAAAGCACGCTGAAAAGTCTTGTGTTGGTATGTGGGGACAGTCATTGATCCTACAAGTGGCCAAGCATTACAAGTGGTATCAGAGCAGGGGCTCTCTACCAGTATGGTGTGATTCGAGGATGAACCAAGCAGAAGCTGGTGGGCATGTAACATCCCGGGCACTAATGAGGACGGGGAGTGATCGCCAGTGCAATGAGGCACGGACAAGAAGCGGCTCCTGGCAGGCTTCCAGTGGGAGGGGTACATGAATTAATTGAATACACACCCAAACGAGAGGGATCCAGAGGCTGTGCAGCATGGGACTATACAGTTAAGGATAACTTAAAGGAAATAATAGGTACTGCCTACACTAATAAGGTGCATCTACTTTTTGATAGCCCATAACTTAAGAACTCCACAATTAAGCATGCTTGAATTGGAGCAATTCTAGGATGGGTGACCTCTTGGGAATTTTCTCAGGAAGTGTGTGAGTGAGGACAAAGCACGCTGAAAAGTCTTGTGTTGGTATACGGGGACAATCATTGATCCTGCAAGTGGTCAGGCGTTACACTAGGCATGATGACAAAGTCACAGGTAAGGGTTCACGCCTGGTTTATAGGAATTGTAACAAGCTCATTTGTATGTCTTGAATAACAATAATGAAGTCCTGCAATACATAGTTTGCCATGAAGCCTTAGTCAAGGAAAGTAATCTAAGAATGACGAAGAGTAGGGTGTTAAAAGAGTATAACAAGACTTTCCTAAATTGGTTTAAAGATACAATATTTACTATGAATCTTCCTCTGAAACAAGGAGGAAGTTAGCAGATTGTCCTAAAAGAGATGTTAGAAGTTGGTAGGGATATGATATCAACAAGTATTCATTCTACACCAAACAACAAGATGACAAGAGCACAAAACAGCGGGGGTTAGTCTTAAGTTTAAATCCCAACACTTCACTACTGTACATGACCACAATTCCCGTTTGGCGTGCATGCCTTACCTTAGAGTCATTCATGACATCTGGGAACTTAATTATGTTAAATCACTGTGTGTGTTTTCAAGTGTAAGTGGGTTGATATCAATAGCGGTGTGCGAACCGAGGATTTGGGATTTACTTTAGTAGATCTTAACAAGCTAGCTTATCAAAATGAACCTTTCATCATGGCATAACAAGCTAAACAGGTGTTTTATGTTCAAGATTCTTGTGATGAAAGGTGGTTAGTGGTAAAACATGGGAAAATCATTGGTATTAATCTTGACGATGATGATTCAACCCTTGATACTGGTGTCTCTCATTTCTCAACACAAATTCCTGACGTCAACAGAGAAAATGAAGCTGACGACGTTCATACAAATCGTAATGATCATGATGAAGGAATATTAATTAACATCGTTTAATGTAATTTTTATTTTATATTAACTTGTTTCAACTTTTAAAATTTCATAAGTAACCTTACTTTTCACTTAACTTTCTTATTTTTGTTTTTGTTTTTAACAGAATCATGACTACACCATCGAGCTCCCCTCCTTGTCCTGAGTCAGCTCCTTCGCCGTCTACGACGAAGAAGACTAGGAAAGCAACACGATTGAGGTCATTGGCTACCAGATCTACTGGTGCTGACAGACTCATGGTTCATGTGGACCCTGCCACTGGGAAGGCTGATGGTCCTCAGGAAAAGCAATTGAGGACGTATCTAGGGATCGTGACTCGAGACAAGCTGGATGTAACCATTGCTAACTGGAAGAAAGTTCCTGCAACGCAGAAGGAGTTGATTTGGGAGGACATTCAGGTATTACAATTAAATGTCCAATGTCATTGTTTGTAGTAAAACAATTTAAATGTTATTGTAACTATTAAACTTGGTTTTTGTATCGCAGGCTGAATTTGATATACCTAAAGGATTCGACCAAAGGACGAAGAAGAAAATTCTGCAGACAGTAGGATAGTGATGGAGGCAGTTTAAGTCAGATCTGACCTCGAAATGGGCTTTGGCATAAGGCGAGGATGGCGATGCCGACACTGTCTGTGACAAATACAGTATCAGTAAGGAAAAGTGGAACTAATTCTATGAGAGTCGTAGAGCCGCTTCATGGGAGGTTAACTGGATTGCATTGTTTTAGAATTTCACAATTATGGAGTCTTTCAAGCGCATTTTTTTTTATATCTATCTATGTAATTCTTACATAATGTTAGAAAGAAGGTTCAGGACATCCAGAAGCTGAACACTGCCCCTCACGTGTTGTCTCGCAAGGGTTATGATTTGTTATAATAGAGATTTATAGAGGAAAAACAAAGAAATGATTGGAGGAGGCAGCCTAAGGTGAGAGCACCGAGACCATCATTCATCCTCCATCCCCTGTTAGACGACACATAAAGTGGAAGTTGGCTCGCACAAAAAAAAAAGGACAAATAACATCTGAGGCGACATGTGAGATTACACATAGGATTGTAAGTAAAAGTGTAACACCCCAATATTTTTATACTTATTAAATATGTGATTGAGGTAATGTTTTAATTAGTAATAGGACACTACATAAAATCAAACTTAGTAAGATTACAAAGATATGGGCAGAATATTGGCCAAGTCACCTTTATTATAAAATGGAAATTAATAGAATACCTTTAGATAATCGATTATTAACCAAATAGATGACCAAGAAACTTAAAATAAGATTTTTAGGAATTTTAATGCATATTTTGAAATAAAACTCAGTTCAAGCTATTTTAAGCGTCAGAAAATTAGAAGGAAAGGATAGCTTTAATCTTTGAAATTTTCTATTATTTATGGGGAAAATAGACTTATTTATTAAGTTAGGTCAGTAATTTTACTAAATAAAAATGAAAAGAATCAATGAGAAATTAGAATTAAATAAAT
>PYAF01004696.1:3839-24610 GCA_007407185.1 Glycine tomentella | reverse complement strand
GAAGAAAGCATGAAGGAAAGAAGTTATCTTGACTTTCCTATAAAAGCAATGGGACCAACCAATTTTGGGACAGCCAAGGAAAGTGACCGTGCACTTCCAATAAACCACACCATTTGACCCTTTTTCAAAGCTTTGTTGAAACCAATTCAAGGCAAAAACAAGTAGCATCCGTATTCCACCTTATTCCACCCTTTACTATAACTTTCACAAAAAGCAAAATCATACTTACCAACCTTACTCAAGTCCACGTGAAAGCTAGGGAGTCAAGGGAGCAAGATTGTTTACTTTTAAGAAAATAATTAAGGTATGGGGGAGTCCTTGATAAACCAAGTTTAAATATTAACTATATTGGAAGTTAATACGTGTGCTAATAAAGATTGAAGTTTGATTATTTGGAGATGATGGAAAAAAAAATAAAGAATCAAGATGTGTGATATGAATGATTATGAGACTTTTATCTTAATTTTATTGATGATGAGATAAATAATTCAAACTTAAATTAACCAACAAAAAATTACAAATAAAATTCAAAGTAATTCAAAACTCGCTATGTGATGCTTAATGGTTTAGAGTTATAGTGTTTCATGAATTATTTTGTTATAGATAACATATATTCTATGTTTCTTAAGTTAGTTTATTTATTTTGTAATGTTTCTTTAATCTTAAAAATTCTTTTAACTATTTATTTTGTTGTTGCTAATCTTAAATAGAATTATGTTGAATTAAATTACTTTTTGACAAAAATAAGTAGATATAATAGTCTTTTAAGTATTTAATTAAAATTTAGTTTTTGTCATATAAAAACAAAGGTTTAATGTGAAGTAGCTTTGTAAAATTTTGTGTAAAAGTAGGAAATGATGTACGTATTATTAAAATGCTTACAATTTGATTTAATAGTTACAAATAATATATGTATTATTAACAATGTTTATTTGAGGTGTTTTGAAAAATATTAAACATTGGTGTGCTTAAAGTAAGAAAAGAGTGATGAATGACGAGGAAAATAAAGTGGAGAAGAGTATTAATACATGTTCCATGTGCATATACCCGGCGGGGGATAATCCGTGAAGTTGTTACCTCATGAGGAGGTTTGTCAAATAGCTAGAGTTGAGAAAGAGCGTTCTAGAGTGAGCTGGGGGAGAGTGGCCGTGGGGAGATCACCTACCCATGATGATCACATGTAGAGTAGGTGTCAGTCCTATTGCAACATGGACCTATCCTGACTGATCGATCCAACTCGCGAGGTGTTAAGCTATCTGACTGTGGCCACTAATAATGAGATATTGAGAACCTGAGATCTCAGTCATGCATCATATAAAAAGACGAACATGCATTCTATACATTACGAAATGAGTATGGGTGTATTTATAGGCTAAGTAAATGGGATAAATTAATCTGTGAATGAATACTCTGTGATGCCACTTTACAGCCATTACTATCTATGTCTGTTTTTATTTAAATTTTGGTTATCATGACTTACCCTATTTTTGTGTCTGTGGTTGACACCTGTGATGACCCCAATTTATTTGGGCGAGCAGATGAACAGTGATATTGACAGTGGATGATGTACAAGACGATGTGATGAGGACTGTGTGATAATCTTTATTTTGCTATGTATCTTGGACTGTTTATGTATTGGACTGTATGATGATAACTTTTTGGTAGACTGTAATAATGGATTGTATGCTATGTGAATTCGAACACCGTTAGATTACGCGTTAATTTTCATACTCTTCTGTTTTCTTTCAAAATTTAAAAGGAATTAGTTTTGGGCTATTACCCTTTATTTTCGAAAATGGAATAAGAAAAAAAAATTTAGAGAAACAAAATAATAAATAAAATAAGTAAGAAATAAAGCGAAGTAGAAGCGGTCGTGACAAAAAGGATGGTTTCATTGGTCATTAATGAATTTTTGCCTAACAAATTACAAAACTAATGTTCTACTTATTTTGATTGTAGGATTCCCTGGATGAGCAATCCACACAGGGTAGGTTTGTCGCTAGTAGACGTCAGGATGTCCTAACTGCTGGCATTGGACGACCAGAGCACCCAGGTAGTTTCCGTGCTGCTGGAGCAGGTGTGACAATAAGACAATACTTTGGATTGACTGCATCAACCTCTCACAAGTCTAAGTCCATGAACCGTGAGACCTTGGATCAACTTAAACAGAACATCAGGGAAGAGCTGGAGCAATCAATCACTGAGAAAGTGACTCAACAACTAATGATGTCTTTCAGGCAAATGTAGTCTCAGATGTAGTCTATTGTCCAGTCTCAGGGTATGATGTCACCTTCGACAATTGAGATCAGTCCTTATGGTGCCTGTGTCAGCACCAAGGGAAGCTGTGTCAACCCCTCGGGGAATAACCCAGACACGGATGCATCTGACAGGCGAGGGTTGTATGTTGATGACAATCCTCCCCGCCTGGTTACCCTTGGAAGAATTTATGAGGGGTTGACAATCGTGCACAGTCTCCCTCTTGCCAATGATCAGGTCAAGGTGGATGTTGAGAAAGTTCGAGATGTTGATGCTCATGCCCTGTACCCACTGACGAGGTTCAGTTAGTGGGGCAGGCCCTTAACACTTTCCTTGCTTGGTCAACACATCTTGTACAACCTATTTTGAAAAAGATATTTCATTTTTGGCTTGTTTATTATCATTTAAGAATGACTTGTCTCATATAAATTGAAGATGGTCATTCACTTATGTTTATTAACTGTGTAGGATAAACGGGGACCTGAGGGACCGGCGAAACCTATACATAAGCCAGAACTTATTGTCGATCCCCTGTACCAGGTCGCATGAACCATCCCAGATCTTTTCCTCAAACCCATGCAGGTGTCGTGGGACCTTACTTTGTTCAGGGCGTATAATGACAACTTCTCGTTGTACATAAAACATGAGGATATTTCTGAGATACTCCACGGTGGTCAATGTCTGAACATGTTATACAACTGTGGATTCTGTAAGTCACTTTCCACTGGCTACCGTTGCATAACTAATTGTTTTATATTCTTGCATAATTGACTTTATGATCAAAACAATAGGCATATGATTGACTTATGTTTGCAATTGGATCATGCCGATGTGTATGGATTCATCAAGCCACAGTCCATATGGAGATCTGGGAAATCGCAATTTGAATCTGAGGACTATATCAAGAAATGGATGCAAAGTTCACAGAAAGATGTCTAACTTGCAGCGTACTTGAATGGGTAAGTAAAAATGTACAAATGAATTCAAATAATGTATACAGTATAATAACTTCTTTTTCTCCAATGCAGTGCACATTGGCAACTAGTTGTTATATGTCCTAAGGATTATGTTGTCGTGTGGTTTTGTTCATTGCACAACAAGCCTGATAACTACCTGAAAGAAATTGTTAACAGGTAGGTTGTAATTTGTAAGACATTTTTGTTATTACTTCAAACACATGAATATGTTAACTATACAATATGCATGCATGTTTCTTTTAAGCAGTGCTTTGAAGGGAGTCTATGATACTTAGGGAAATAAATCAAAGGCTACTACTAAATGGATTGTGGTTAAAGTAAGTCATTTAAATAATGGTTTATGTATTCAAAATAACTTTTATTACTATTTACACTAATTTTTGTTTAACTTTGACTATGTTATTGAATTTAGTGTAATAAGAAAAAAGGAAGCACTGAGTGTGGCTATTATGTCATGCATTGGATGTCAACAATAGTCCAAGGAAGCTTAGGGATAACTGAGACATGGTAATTGTCTAATTCAAAACTACTTATATTTTTTTTTTTACTTGCTTTTATTTATACTTATTAAATTATGTTTTATTATGTCATATAGTATTTCACTGATCAAAGGCCACTTGAAGCCGAGAGATTGAAGGCTATTAGGGTTCAGTGAGCTACATTTTATCTTAAATTGGAGATGAAATATTAGGTTAGATGGTTAAGGAATTTTTAAACAATTGTATAAACACTTGGTTAGGAAATCATTTTTATGTACATTGACACTATTGAATTTTTTTTGTTATTCAAATATTATTTAATTGTATTGTATTCTAAAATTGGTTGGATGTCTAGTATTTCATTTGCAGGATGAATTTGGATAAAAACAAAAACAAACAAAATATTAAACAAAAGGTTAAAAAAACAACATCAGTTTTTGTTAAAAATCGATGTTAACTTATACTACAACATTAGTTTTTTTTGTCAAAACCGATGTTGTTAACTAACAGCAACATCAGTTTTCAGTAAAAACCGATGTCCCTATATGTAACAACATCGATTTTATTTAGAAAACTGATGTAGTAAAATAATTAACATCGATTTTTAACAAAAACTGAATTTGAAGTATCAGATTTTACATTTTTTTCCTTTTATTTCTTGTATAGCAACATCAGTTTTTACTAAAATTTGATGTCATATACTTTTGTTAACATCGGATTTTCAAAATCGATGTTAACATCCAAACTTTCAACGTCTCCAGTTTCAACATCGGTTAAAAACCGATGTTGAATGTCCAAAAAAATGATGTTGAATGTTGTTTTTCTATTAGTGATACCATTAACGAAAAGCCTGCTTGAGATCATAGATGGATTTCTTTAGTTTACACACCGTAGACTTTGAGTCACTTGGCACAAAGTTTTCTGGTTTCACTATATAAATTGTTTCTTCAATGTCATCATTTAGAAATGCAGTCTTGACATCCCTCTAATGTAGCTCTAGGTCAAAATGGGCTACTAGTTCCATAATAGTTCTAAAAAAACATTTGAAGACATCGGAGAAAAGTTTTTTTTTTATAGTCAATGCCTTTCTTCTTAGTAAAGCCTTTAGCAACTAGACAAGCCTTATATCTCTCAGTTTTACCCTTTGAATCCTTCTTCGTTTTAAATATCCATTTACAACCAATAGGTTTCACACCTTCAGGCAATTCAACAAGATCCCAAAAGTCATTATCTTGCATAAACTTCATCTCATCCTTCATGACATCGATCCACTTTTTAGAGTTGAACTGCACACAGCTTAATAGAAGTTGATTGGATCTTCCTCTATTAAAATGATGCCATCCTTATGTTCTTGAAGAAAGATAATGTAATCATTTAGGATTGCATTTTTCCTCTCTAATGAATCTCCTTAATGGCACTTCTTGAAGTTGTTGAGGTTGCTCTATAGGTATTTGAGGGTGAACCTAATTGTTGTCTTGTTTTGGAACAATGTCATCAACAATAGTTTGAGCATTATTTTCTATTACTGGAGTTGTGTCTTGAACAGTAATAGGTATGAGGATTGGATCATTGTCAATAAGAGGTTTTTCCTTAACGACAATATTCCTGATCTCTTCCTTCCCAAACTCAACTTTCTCAAGAGCTCTCCCATTTCTCATCTTGAAAAGGGATCTTGAAGTGGGATTGTAAAACTTATAGCCTTGAGAGCGTTTAACATAGCCAACAAAATAGAAGCTAATTGTTCTTGAATCCATCTTTCTTTCATGTTGCCTATAAGGTCGCGCCTGAACTGAAAAACCCCAAATGTTCAAGTGTTTAATGCTTGGTTTTTCCCAATCCAAAGTTAATGAGGGGTCTTGTTAACTGCTTTACTTGGCACCCTATTAAGGATGTAAACTTCGGTCTTAAAGGCTTCCCTCCAAAGTGACTCTAGCAAAGAAGAATGACTAATCGTACTCATCACCATATCCTTAAGACTTTATTTTCTACGTTTTACTACACCATTTGTGCTAGATTTCCCGATATATAGTGTATTGCAAAACAATTCCACACTCTTTAAGGAAAAGCACAAAAGGCCATGGACATTGTTCATCTAATCCATCATATATGCCATAATACTCACCACCATGGTTAGATTTGAATGCCTTGATTTTCTTTCCAATTTGAGGTTCAACTTCAGCCTTAAAGGTCTTAAAACGTCTAGGGATTGAGACTTCTCATGAATTAAATATAGGTAACCATATCCAAAGTATATTCATCTATGAACGTAATGAAATATTATTGTCCATTCCAAGAAGCCATAGGCAAAGGACCACATATCCGTATGTATTAGTTCTAAGACGTCATTAGCTCTTTTGGCACCTAATTTTCTTATGTTTGTTCGTTTTCCCATTATGCATTCAACACAGACTTTAAAGTTTGATAAACCTAAGGGATTAAGAATCTCATCTGACACAAGTTTCTGAGTTCTCTATTTAGAGATATGGCTTAAACGCTTAAGCATAAGGTGGTTGAACCCTAATTTAAATTTTTGTTTTGTTCCATGTGAACTCATTTGTAGTATTTCATTATAGGAACTAACACCATCAAGCATTTAAAGATTATCAATTAAAGAACCAAAAGAAAAAATATTTGAACTTTGGTAGAGAGTAACTTTACTATTTCCAAATGAACAAGAAAATCCAAATTTGTCCAAACTAGAAATAGAAATCAAGTTCCTTCGAAAAGACAATACTACAAAAGTCTCAAATAAATCCAAATAAAATCCACACTTCAACTACAATCAGAAAGTTCCAATAGCCTTTATTGCCACCTTTTTGCCATCACCGAAAAACATGAATCTATCATCACCACTTGGCAATTGGTTCCATAGGCAATCCTGCAAAGTGTACATCCCAATTTTCCATGTGTGTGTGGTAGATAGTGTTATTGCTTTGTTGTGCGATTGGGTAGTATTTTTAGACTATTGAAATGGTAAAAAATGAGATATTACCATAGGATACCTAGCCATGGTTAAACTCTTAAGTTTTAAGCTAAAGTCTACAAAGAATAAGGATAATTCAGAGAAAATTTATGGTCAAATAATGGTCAACTCATTAATGACCTAGATGTTAATAATTGGATTTTGGTCTAGAAATAACAATTAGAAGCTTGGAAGAAAATTAGTAATTTATGTAAGTTAGGAATTAAACGGGGATAATTAAGGTTAATTAATGGTGATCTAGATTCCATAGAATTAGAAAATGGGTAATTAAGTCATAAGAGTTTAAAGTGGAGGGTTAAAAATAGAATTTTAGTTTAACTACTTGGTGACTAATTAAAATGTCTAATTATATGATGTAGACTGACAGAGGAAACTTTGTGTTGTGTCATCTATGCATGTATGAATTTAATTTCAGTAGTGATATGTTTTTAATCATAGAATTTTGTGCTATGTATGTGTGTGTGTGTGTGTGTGTGTGTGTGTGTGTGTGTGTGTATGTGTGATTGATTTAGTAAAGCTTGACAGAGAAATAGAAATTGTCTAAGCTAGATTTCCATCTGTGCAAGAATTGCATTATGCATTGAGTCATAGTGTAATTTGTCCCTGTGTGAGTTGACTCTGTGCCAGGTTCACCTGAGTACACATATCCCAAGGAAGGTTACCACACTAATCTAGAAGCTTAGTATAAGATTTATCAGTTTTAGCAAAAGCAATTTTTACCCTTTTTGGCAAAACTCTACTTTATCTTTTTATAGTTAATTTTGGAAAAGTGCCAGAAGCCATATATGGCATGACTAAGCTCATGGAGAGCACCTCAAGGGCTTTCCAAGCTGCCAATTAGCATATTAATGATCATTCAGAGTGCTTAAATTAAGAAGATAAAGATTAGGCCTTTCAATTCCATTGGTTCAAGCATTTCACCTACAATAAGTGTTATTTTTAAAAGCCAAAGCGTAGGCTAGTTCTCCCATTTTGCTAAAGCTTTTGGAGAAAAGGGACACCATATTTTTCTTCTTCTTCCAAGTTTTAAAAAGTGTTCTTTAGCCCTTCTTTCATCAAGCTTTAGTAAGTGACCTCTATTTTCAACTCTAAGCTTGATTTTCGCTTCATTTTCTTGCTCTAATCTCACTTGTAGTTTCAAAACCTTATTTTGCACTCTTGAAGGTTGGAAACTTGAATCTAAACTCCCTCGTTCTTCCTTCTAAATTTTGTGGAGCCTACAAGAGGTAAGGAAGTCTCTCCAATTCTTGAACCATGTGAGCCTACAAAAGGTAAGGGGGTCTCTCCAACTCTTGAACCATGTGCTTGTTGTTGAACTGCATTGAACATGTTGTTGCTTTGAAATTTTCAAACCTACTATCATGTCCTTAACCTGTGTGCTAAGCTATTTTCCTTGAGTTTTGATGCCAAAAATGAGTTCTTTGCATGTTCAAACATAGAGTTAGCCTTAAATTTTATTTAAATCAAAGTTTTCTAGCAAAATTTACAAATAAAACAAGTTTAAGGACCTTTAGTAAAATGAAAATTTTGTCATGAATGTCGACTGAGAAATGCAGCAGTATGGACTATTTTTTATTAAAGTTTTAACCTCAAAAGTGAGTTTTTTAGGTTTGAAAATGTAAGGTAGCATATAAGATTTGCGAAAATCCGACTCCTGGAGTGTTGGATATATGGTGAGAATTATGAAGAGTGAAAGACCTTGATTCAAGAATGTGTTTTGAGCTTTCAACATGCTTGGAGTGCCTTGAAGTTTAGTATATGATTCAAGTGTAAGAGAAAGGCAATCTGATCGATCCATGCATTCATTCATTCATCCATTAATAAGCATAAATGGTTTTCACTAAAATATCAAAGCTTTTATTCTTTTGGTTAAGGTTTTAATCTGATTAAAAGGTTTTTGGAAAAATGTATTTCTTACTGTTTTAATCGATTATTTAAGTAATATAATCGATTATTTTGTTCTTCATTCAATCTGGAAAAACTTTCATGAACAACTTAATCGATTACCTATCGGATTAATCGATTATTTGACCTTTGATTGAAACTGAAACTTCTTTGTTAAATGTTTTAATCGATTACTGATTTAGTGTAATCGATTACATAGTTGAAATCAGTTTTTAAGGTTTGTTGGAATAATCGATTACCATCATCTAATTGATTACATAGTTCATTTTGAAAATCCTAATCTTCTGACTTAATCGATTATTTTGCTTGTTGTTAAAACCCAGAAGCCTTCTTGAACAGATTAATCGATTAAGTGATAATTTAATCGATTACAGAAGCGTTTTAATCGATTATCTAGCGCGTTTAATCGATTACACTTAGTTACAAAATCTGTTATAAATAGATTTGAAGGCTTGGCTTGAGAGAGAACTTGATCATTCGTATTTCTGAGTATACACAAGCTTTCTAAACTTTTTCAAAGTGATTTTCCTAGTTCTATTACTTCTTGCTTTATTCAAATCATTCATGGGTCTTTGAATGAATCTTGAGCTAGAAACTTTTCAAGGTTAAGGAAAAACATGTGTTGATTTTGTTTTGCTATTCAACCTGATTTGGTAACTCATGTGCATTACATTCATTGGATCATCAGGTTGTCTATCTCCTTAATCTTCTTTGTGTATAAATTCATTTTTGAATTTCTGGTGTAAATTGCTATTGTAAGTGGGTTCTTCTTGCTTAGGCTAGAGAAGGGTTCTCTAGTTAAAGAACAGAGTATTGTTCTCTGGTTCTTGCTCCTTAGAATTCTAATAGGGTTTTAGATTTCTATTCTTTATCTAGGGTTGATAAAGGGGAGGTTTTGTAATAAGCTTCAAAGAACAAGATTTATAATAGTGGAACTCTAATCTAGTGTTGATTAGAAGAAACTGGATGTAGCTTCAGTTGTGAAGTGAACCAATATAAATTGCTTATGTGTTGTCTCTCTATCTCTATTACTTTTATTGTTCATTGATTCTTTGATTCATATTCATTGTTCAACAAGTTTTGTTTTGAGCAAATTGATTCCTAGGGGCTGAGTTATTTGATTGAGTAAAAAGATTTCTTGGTTTTGGAAGTGATAAAGATTCTGGAACTCTGATTTGAATTAATTTTAAAATACTAAGGTTTTAATCAATTCACCCTCCCTCTTGGTTATTGTGAGTATTCCCTTTATTTTCAATTGGCATCAAGAGCTGGTTCTTAAGAGTTATTCAAGATCACTATCTTTTCTTCAAAAAGAAAAATGAATACCTCACAAATAACCTTCAAAGAAGGTGTTTTTCCCAATCGTCCTCCGATGTTTGAAGGATAGCACTTCAGTTTTTGGAAAAATAGAATGAAAATCTTTGTTCAATCAAATGACCCAAGTGCTTGAAATGCTATAGAAAAGGATCCTTTGATTCCCATTAAAACTGTTGGCAATGAGATGATTCCCAAAGAATGGGATGAAATGACAGATGTTAAAAAAAGAGTTGTTCAATATGATTTCAAAGCTAAAAATATGATTACCTCTGCACTTTCTTCTGATGAATTTTTTAGAACAGTAAGACGCGTAAGTGCAAAAGAAATGTGAGAGATGCTGGAAATAACTCATGAAGGTACTGAAGAAGTTAGAAGATCAAGAAAGCATGCCTTGATCAATGAGTATAAGATGTTCAAGATGAACACCAAAGAAAGCATTTCTCAGCTACAAACAAGATTCACTCATATAGTCAATCATCTTTTGGGTCTTGGGAAGATCTTTGATGCTGAAGAATTAAACATCAAGATCTTGAAGTGTCTCATAAGACCTTGGCAACCAAAGGTGACAGCAATCAAGGAATCAAAAGATTTATCCAAAATGTCCATGGCTGCACTATTTGGTAAGTTACTTGAATATGAGCTTGAAATGTCTCAACTAACTTGTGTTGAAGATGCAGAAAAGAAAAATAAAAGTATTGCATTAAAAGCTGCACCATCAAAGTCTGAAGAAGTGGAAGAATCAAGTGAAGAGGATGAAGAGGACAACATGAACTTGATTGTCAATAAGTTCAGCAAGTTCTTGAGGAAAAACAAGAACAAAAAGTTCAACAAGAACAACAACAACAACAGCAACAACAACAAAAGGATTGACAACACTTTTACTTGTTTTGAATATGGAAAACCTGGCCACATCAAATCAGAATGTTTAATCTTTTTGAAAAAGCAACAAGGTGACAACAAGGTGAGGAAGGAAGGAAAATCCAAAAGAGCCTACATAGCTTGGGAAGATAATGAGTCAACAACTTCAGAATCTTCAATTGAAAATGAAGAAGCAAACATGTGTCTCACTTCCACAATTAATGAAGATGACGATCTCTCATGTGCTGGAACTGAGGTAAGATTCTGAATATGATCAAGTTATTGATGCCTTTCATGAAATGCATGAAGAAGCCAAAAAACTTACACTATCCAATAATAAGCTAAGAGGAAATCTTCGATGGCATGTTGCAAAAATTACTGAATTGCAAAGTAAAATTTGCAACTTGAAAGAAGAGAATGAAAAACTTGTTTCAAGTTACAAATTAAATGGATGTGTATGTGCGCTTCTTCTTCTACTAATGTCAACAAATACAATTTATTGCAAAAGGACTTTAATGATTATAAAAGAAGTCAAGGAGAAAAATACATGTTACTCTTATCCAAGAACAGTGATTTAATTGATCTTTTGAGAAAGCTATACAAAGGGAAATCCAACTTGGCTGAAATGTTAAGTGTGCAAAGGTATGCTGAAGATACTTCTGGTTTTGGGTACAAATAAGGCTCAAAATCTTTTGGAAAATCTGTATTTGTGCCTCCAAAACAGAAAAATCAAAAGAAGTTCAAAAACTCAAAGATCAATCAACATGCTAGGTAAAAGAAAAGGTAACATTTACTTACTTTCAATTGATCATGCATTCATTCACAACACTTCTTGTCTAATAAGCAAGAATGATGAATCTTGGTTATGGCATAGAAGGGCAAGTCACATTAACATGCATATGAACAAGCTAATTAAAAAGGATTTAGTAATTGGTTTACCCAAACTCAAGTTTGAAAAGGACAAACTATGTGATGCTTGTCAAAAGGGGAAACAAACCAAAAATTCTTTTCAAAGTAAAAACGTTGTTTCCACCTCTAGACCCCTTGAATTACTTCAATTGACTTGTTTGGTCTTTCTAGAACTTTGAGTTTAGGAGACAATTATTATGGGCTTGTCAATGTAGATGATTACTCTAGATTTACTTGGACTTTGTTTTTGAAATCCAAAAGTGATGCTTTCCATTCTTTTAGAAAAATGGCCAAGCTTACTTAAAATGAAAAAGCTAGCAAAATTATCTCAATAAGAAGTGATCATGGTGGAGAATTCCAAAATGAACATTTTGAAAATTTTTGTGAAGAAAATGGAATTAACTACAATTTTTTATCTCCAAGAACACCTCAACAAAAGGGTGTTGTGGAGAGGAAAAACAGATCTCTTGAAGAAGGAGCTAGAACTCTTCTTAATGAGACAAATTTGCAAAATTATTTTTAGACTGATGCTGTAAGTACAGTTTGCTACACTTTGAATAGATTACTTATAAGGCCTATTTTAAAGAAAACTCCTTATGAGCTATACAAAGGTAGAAAACCAAACATTTCTCATTTGAGAGCATTTGGCTATAAGTGTTTTGTTTTGAATAATGGCAAAGAATCACTTGGAAAATTTGATGCTAAAGCTGATGAAGCCATTTTCCTTGGATATTCATTACATAGTAAAGCATATAGAGTTTTCAATAAAATAACCTTGTGCATGGAAGAATCTGTACATGTTATTTGTGATGAACCCAATTCCTCCAAAGAGGAAAAGAAGTGTGATGTAGATGCAGATCCTATGGAGGAATTTATTCAGCTTAATGATTCCATACATAAATAGAAAGAAGAACCAAGTGCTGAAATGAAACCATCAACACCTATCCAAGAGCCAAAAGATTGGAGAACAACAAGAGATCTCTCACTTGATAACATCATAGGTGAAGTTTCAAAGGGAGTATCTACTAGATCTTCATTAAGAAATCTATGTTGTAATATGGCTTTTGTTTCTCAAATTGAACCTAAGAATATTGATCAAGCTTTAAATGATGAACATTGGATGAATGCCATGCATGATGAGTTAAATCAGTTCAAGAGAAATGAAGTTTGGGAACTTGTTCCTAGATCATCCTCTCTCAAATCTATTGGCACAAAATGGTTTTTAGAAACAAACTTGATGAGAGTGGAATCATAGTCAGAAACAAAGCTAGATTGGATGCAAAAGGTTACAACCAAGAGGAAGGCATTGACTATGAGGAAACCTTTGCACCAGTTGCAAGGTTGGAAGTCATTAGGTTGTGGCTTGCATATGCATGTTTAATGGGTTTTAAACTTTTTCAAATGGATGTTAAAAGTGCCTTCTTAAATAGATATATTGAGGAGGAAATATATGTGGAGCAACCTCCTGGTTTTACTGATTTCAAACATCCAACTCATGTTTTTGAACTTAAGAAAGATCTTTATGGTTTAAAACAATCTCCAAGATCTTGGTATGAAAGATTAAGTAAATTTTTGCTTGAACAATCTTTCATAAGAGGACATGTTGATAAAACCTTGTTCATCAAAAGGCAAAGCAATGATATTTTACTGGTTTAAATATATATTGATGATATAATCTTTGGTTCAACTAATCAAGTGTTATGCAAAGAATTTTCTACCACTGTGCAGAATGAGTTTGAGATGTCAATGATCAGAGAATTAACATTCTTTCTTGGACTTCAAGTGAAGCAAATGAAGAATGGGACATTTCTCAATCAATCCAAGTATTGCCTTGATGTGATTAAGAAGTTTGAAATGGAGAAAAGTAAAGATGCTGCAACTCCAATGACAACATCAACCTATCTTGATTCAGATGAAAATGGAAAGAGGGTTGATGAGTCAAAATTTAGAGGAATGATTGGATCATTATTGTATTTGACAGCTAGTAGACCAGACATAATGCTAAGTGTGTGCTTGTGTGCAAGATAGCAAGCAAATCCCAAGGAGTCACACCTAACAGCAGTCAAAAGAATCCTCAAATATCTCAAGACAACACCAAAAGTTGGTCTTTGGTATCCTAAAGGTGCATCAATTAATATTATTGGTTATCCTGATTCTGACTTTGCAGGATGCTAGTTAGATAGAAAAAGCATTAGTGGAACTTGTCTTTTACTTGGAAGTTCATTAATCTCATGGCATTGTAAGAAACAGTCTTGTGTCAGCTAGAAGTTGTTGTGCACAAAGTCTATGGTTGAAGCAACAATTACAAGACTTTGGAGTTGAATTGAAAGAAATACCTTTGCTATGTGACAACACAAGTGCTATCAACATTTCAAAGAATCCAATAATGCATTCAAGGGCCAAACATATTGAGATAAGGCATCATTTTCTCAGAGATCATGTTCAGAAAGGTAATATCAAAATTGATTTCATTGACACTCATAACCAATTAGCTGATATATTTACCAAACCATTGGCTAGAGATAGATTATATGCTCTTAGAAACATGCTAGGAATTTTGGATGAAACTAATCTCTGTTAGCTTGAATGTTATATGCCTTTTCATATGAAATGACTTGTCATTTGAATCCATCATCACAAAAGTCTAAATTTCCAAAGCTGTGTTGCATAATTCTATTGTTTCTGCGATTTTGTCTGTAATAATCGATTAACTGTCGTAATAATTGATTAAAATCACTTAAATCATGATTTAATGTGAAAAAAGAGCTTATGTAATCGATTACATAAATAAAATAATCGATTATCCTTCTTAGAAAACCATTTTTAGAAAATTGAAGCTTTTTGTGATAATTGATTAAGCATCGAATTAATCGATTACACTGGTCAAAAATTGTTTTACAAAGTGAAAGTTTACTGGAATAATCGATTACATTGAATGGTAATTAATTAAATTACTGAGAATCAGTTTTTCATATTTCAAAATTCACTGGAATAATCGATTACATGTCGAATTAATCGACTACACAAGCCTCAATATGTTTCTAAAAATCAAATGTTTATGTGTTAATCGATTAAATCATGAAATAATCGATTACACATTGTCTTCTACATGTGTATTTTATAGAAATAATCGATTATGTTACGAATTAATCGATTACTGTGTCTGCATAATGTGATTTTATGTAACGCCTCAATTTACTGTCTGTTATTATTGATTTTTAATGATTTTTTTTCAATTTTCTTAAAAATACTAAACCATAATTTTTCATTACTGAGTAATATTCATAATTCTGAAGCAACATATAATAAGATTACACAAGATTTTTCCTCACTGATTGATATTTATAAATCTGATGTACAATAAAATACATACTGGTATCAATTCTATTACATAGTACAAACAACTAAAACACTCCGTAACAAAGAAATACATCTTCAAACATAACCTCTTCAAAATATTACATCTTCAAACAAAATTCTCTTCTTGTAGACAACTAATAGTCTCTCTTTGTTGTTCATCTGCTCGCTCGAATAAAATCGACGTCATAGCTAGTGTCAATCACAAACACAAAGTACAGGGTAAGTTTACGATAAACATAATTTAAGAAACAGAATATATATATTATACACAGATAATCATAACAATATTCTCAAGATTAGATGATGTATGATTCTTTTAGACTCTTATCATGATGCATGATTATCTTTTTATCATATGGTACCAACAGTCAAGATAGCCCCATCCCAGTGGCATGGAATTGGAACGATCAGTCAGGGTATCGCAGTGTTGCAATAGGACTCCCACCTACACTTCATGTGATCATCATGGGTGACGTGTTCTCCCCACTGCCAGCTACCCCCCAGCTCAGACTCCTTTTGTCTGAACGCTCGATCTCAATTCTTTCAGTTATCTGACACACCTCCTCTTGAGGCAAATAATGTGGATTAACCCCCGCCTGGCATATGCATATGAGACATATAAGACTGATTCACTTTAATGTATAATTCTTTATCATCTCATATTTATTTTAAGCATCAGTCTTCAATTTCTATCTCATATACTTTACTCAGAAATTCAACAGAATTCAAGTACAGAACTCAACTTGTGTAGAAATTCATGGAAACACATGAAGTTCATAAAGATTCATGAAACACTAAGAAACACCTGAATTTTCATAGAAATTCATAGAAACACTCAACAACACATGAACTTCAATCATCTATTTGAATAAAACAACACTCAAACTATCTTTATTTCTTTGAAGCATTTCATCAAACACATGGTGTTCAAGCTTTGTTTTCATAGAAATAAATGAGAATCTATATATACTTATCTGAACAAAAACAATACTTAAACTATATTTAGCATAAACTTCCCTATACATACCTTGTTTTCTTCTTATAAAGCTTGTCAAAATTCTTCCTAAAGGCACCTAGCTTTACACGTGATTCTTCAAGATGGTGAGGTTTCATTCTTACTTAATCTTAGCTTGGAAAATGAAAGGATGAGAGTGATATGAGGGAGGATATTCACGTGAAGGTTATGTATAGGAAGCTTGGAAAATGACTTGCATTTTAGGTCCCCCTCCCCCCTTTATATAGTGTTTAGGAAATGATTTAATATTCAAGGACATTTTTGCCCTTCTGAACTAATTTCCTTCATTTAGTTCCCTTCTAACTTAGTTTCTTCTCATTCCATTCCATCCTAACTAAACTCATAATTACTCTTTTTATTTTTATACAAAAATCTTCTAAGTCATGATGACTTGCTTTACAAGTGTCCCTATACTTGTCTACTTCTCTTCAAGTGTCCTTCCACTTGGCATTGTCATGAAGCTTCCTTTACAAGTGTCCCACCACTTGGTATTGTCATGAATCTTCTCCATTTCTCTACCTATTTCAAGTGAAGCATCAAGAAATGAGAGAAGATTTTCTTCTCTTCATGCCATCTTGTACACATGTCTTTCAAGGTTATGATGGCTTCTTATCCCTTTATCAATGGTGGCTTACAAGTGGCTAGATATTTCTTAAGCCTTCATGATTGTATCTGATCATTTTAATTTATGAATCTTAAAGTATTTTTCTACTTATCATGACTTATCAAATTAAAATATGACAAACCACCTTATTTCCCCTTTTTCTTCTACTTCTTGTGAATACCATAGTCAATGGGAATATTTTTATCTTCTCTTCTTCCTTCTATATCATGTTATTATTTCCTTTAAAGAGTAGAAAATTGTGTGGTTCTCCTTGTGTCCATATGTCACCTTTCATGAGGAAGAAGAATTCAATTCCAAGTTGTCTTCACACATGGCCTTTCATAGGAAGAAGTAAAATTCAATTTGAACTTTATCTTTACACATGGCATTCATAGGAGGAGTTCAAGTTCAATTCGAACTCTTCTACCTAAAGATAATATTAAATAATGAAACTCTAGAGTTTTCCAGAAACTGACTTTAATTACAGTATAGATAGCTCACAAACAGTCTACACAGAGTGCTACACAGACCTTTACATACAAGACTGCTCTTATCTTAATTCTGATCCGTTCTGCTTCTAACCATCAAAATTACTAAACCATCTTATTGAATAAGTCTACTCATCCTACAATTAAGAGAAAATTCCACAGATTCTATTTATTATTTTTTCAAATTTTTCTGATGCTTGAATTCTCCTGAATAAAATTTCAAAGTTATTATCGTATGAAATTCATAGAAATCCTATTCTAAAGCTTTCTATCACAAAGTATTTTGGTAATTTGTCATCCAAGGGCACTCTATAATTTCATCAAGCTTTCACAAAATATGAAAGGGTGTCTTGGTAATTTTTGCCTCAAGGGTACTATGGTAATTTGTCATTCACCCTTGGGTATGATTGTAATTTCAAAATATCCAAGGGTATTTGTGTAATTTCTACCTTAAAATATCTTACCAAAATATCTAAGGACATTTTTGTAATTTCTATTTTAAGGGAAGGGCAATATGGTCATTTCTCCTCAAACATTTTTTGTAATGTCTCTAATTAATATTTCACCCAAATAATTTAAATATAGACCATCAAATCTCTCATAACCTAATACTCACATCAATAGCTATGCAAGAATAATTCATATAATATTTTGACCATAGTTTTTGAAATTTCAGGTTGTTACATTTTACATATAAAATAATCAATTACACAAGGAAATAATCAATTATTCAAGGAGTTACTGCAAAATCTGACAGATTTTCTTGAAAATTGTAACTGCCTAACTCCCACCTAATTTAAATTTGAATTCTCTGCAGTGATTTAATTCATACTAACTGCTCCTTTATTCAAAATTCAAATTCTTAGAGCCCAAAATCTCTATAAATACAGCCTTTGTTGAAAGAAGAAATCACACCTTCTCTCATTCTTATCTTTCAAACACCTTTGTGTTTTTCTTCTGTTTCTGTTTAGTACATTTGTCCTAGAAAATGTCTACCTCTAAAAGAGTTAAGACCTCTAAGAGAAAGCCTGAAGAGACTTCTAACCCAGTGGTTAGTAGGTTAGATCATTGGTTCCCTGCTGAAAGGGACAAAATGACTTATCTCCAATTCAATGCCACCAAATTGGTGTGTCCCCCCAAATACCTAGAGTTAGACTGGTTCATTAGGGAAGACTTTCAATTCCCTGCCTTTCTTGAAACTCAGGGGTTAAGAAATTTTGTGGAGATGAAGGGTACTTTCTACCCTGAATTGGTGAAGGTGTTTTACACCTGTGCCAAAGGTTCCATGGATGGCATTCTGAGTTCCCAAGTAAATGGGATTGCCATGGAAATAACTCCAAAAATTTGGGAAGTTGTGGCTGGTATCTCCTTTGAGGGAGAAAGGAAGTTTGATGAAGAAGTAGGAGGGTACAATAGGATAGACACCTATAGGGGAATGCTGATTGATCCCCAAATGAGGCTAAAGCTTAGGCTTAGCATTGGCCCCATGACCCATGAGGACAGACTCCTACACTATATTATCACATATATTCTCACTCCTAGAGCCACAAAGCATGCCCAAGCCACTGATGATGACATACAACTAGTGTATGGTCTCAAGAATTCAATTGAGATGAATTGGATTCTCATTCTTGAGGAAATAATGCTAAAGTCCAAGAGGCTTGTCAACTATCCTTTTCCCTATGCTGTGCTTGTCTCCAGATTTATAGACTACTTCAATATAGATGTTTCCAATGAAATGGTGGACAACACCAACTCAAGCAACAATTTGATCAAGGAGAGGCATCTCACCAAACTAAAGATGGTGAAGACACCTCAAGGCTGGCAAATGGCTGGTCAACAAGCTACTGCTGCTGCTGCTGGAGTTGATGATGATGATGATGATGATGAAGATGCTGAAGAAGAAGACCCCACTCAACCTGCCTACAGTTCATTTTGAATCCTTAATGATTCAAAAGATGGATGGCCTGCTTTCTCTTCATCATGAACATAGGGCTGAGACCAATTTAGCCTTAGAGGATATTCAATCTAGGCTAGAAAACATAGAACATCATCTCAACTTTGATATTTCTGAATTGTTTTAGACTTTCTATGTTTTCTTTTTTAAGTTCATTGTTATGTTTTCTATTTTTTTTTTCAATGTAATGGTTCCCTCATTTAAATCAATGACAGTTTCTTTGTTTCTATCCGTTGTGCTATTTTAATTTTTGTCTTTGATTAGCCAAATAGGGGGAGAAAAATGTTGATTGATTGTTCTCTGCATAATACTCTATTTTACCCTGTTTGCTACTCATTTTTTTGCCAAAATCAAAAATTGAATGAATTATCATATTAAGGGGGAGGTAAGTAAAGAAACTTAACAAATTAAGTAAGATATACAAGTTAATGAATGATGGATAATGCAAACAGATATCTTAACGCTTGTTCTTGGCAAAAAGACTGATTATTTTCAGGTTTGAAAAAGCTAAAGTCTTCTATTTTGATTCCCTCAACACTTCTAGTTCGACACATGATCAATCAAGAATTTGGCATGTTCAAAGCCAAAAAGGAAGAGATTGTTGGATATAGGGGGAGAATTATGAAGAGTGAAAGACCTTGATTCAAGAATGTGTTTTGAGCTTTCAACATGCTTGGAGTGCCTTAAAATATAGTATATGATTCAAGTGTAAGAGAAAGGCAATCTGATTGATCCATGTATTCATTCATTCATCCATTAATAAGCTTAAATGGTTTTCACTAAAACATCAAAGCTTTTATTCTTTTGGTTAAGGTTTTAATCTGATTAAAAGGTTTTTGGAAAAATGTACTTCTTACTGCTTTAATCGATTACTTAAATAATATAATCGATTATTCTGTTCTTCGTTCAATATGGAAAAAATTTCATGAACAACTCAATCGATTACCTATCGGATTAATCGATTATTTGACCTTTGATTGAAACTGAAACTGTTTTGTTAAATGTTTTAATCGATTATTGATTTAGTGTAATCGATTACATAGTTGAAATCAGTTTTTAAGGTTTGCTGGAATAATCGATTACCATCATCCGTAATCGATTATGGCAAGTGCACCGATCGTTTTTCAAGTAATAAAGATTAGGTAAGTAGAGTATCGTTCTCCACAGGGATTGGGGTGATTTCACAGCAATACTAATGAATGTGATTGAAAGTAAAAATAGGAAATTACGCAGAGAAAAGTTGTTGATTGGATTGGTTGTTTGAATGCAAAGACAGAAATTAAAGAAATGCAGTAAATTGAGTTGAAAGATTACCAATGGAAGATTAATTGTGGTCAGGCACAATCCCTTCTGATTCCTCCTCTTTCATTTGACTGATTTGTTAATTTAACGTGCACACATAATAAATCTCTCCTAAAGTTGCAAACCCTAGATAACTAGCGATTCAACCCTTTAATTCAATCAAGAACCCTAAGCCCTTAGCGATTCTGTCAAACTAAGCATTTAGAGAATATATCATATGGGTTCCTGTTATGATTGTTCAGAGAATAAGCCTTTCCTTTATTAGTTAATCCCTAATTCCTTAGTGAATTAACCCTTTAACCTGAATCGAAAACCTAATTCCTTAGTGAAATCTATCAGTTCAAGCATTTAAAAGATCATA